>JAQGAW010003782.1:0-11926 GCA_034698025.1 Phthiracarus crinitus | reverse complement strand
TAGTAGTGGTTCAATGGGCAGATTTGATTATCTGTAAGACACGGCGAAACTCTGTTGTTCACCAGGGAATGCGGTATATTAATTAAATCGCTTTTATTTTCGATTTATTATTTTTTTGCTACGAATTTTTCCTCTAGAAATCATGTGTTAAACTTCGGTCTAGTTTTCGAAACTTGTTTGGCCGCATTTTTATCGTATTGCCCGGGAATGCCGATACTTCTTAGATTATACCCGCTTAAGTAAGTCTAATCATTTATATTAATAACACTCAATTAAAATATGAATTCTTTCAAAGGTTCTGAGTTAAGTTTTTATAAATAATAGCGCACATAAATAATTTTATTTGCTATTAATCAATAAGTTTAGTGTGAATTAAACGTATTTATTCCGAACAGAGCTCAATGGTGGTTCACTGCAGTGCCGTTTTCGCTATTAATCTTCATTTACGACGAATTACGAAGAGTAGTACTTCGTCGATATCCTGGCGGTTGGGTTGAGAGCGAAACTTACTATTAATTTATAGTTTAATGAATAAATTTATTTAATTAAACCGATAACTCGTTAGGAATAAAATTTTATAGTGATTTGAAAAATGTTTCAAAAATTAATTATATAAGTTATAATGTTCGATAAAAGTAAATATGAATAAAACAATTTAAGCAAAAACCTAAATTAATTTTTCAAAAAACAAGTGAAAAACTAAATTTGCATTACTTTATAACAACTTGTTTGTGATTTAATTTTTAAAAATACTTCCAAATATAAACGACGGCAAAACGCAAAATAATATCGTATGTATAAGGTATTATCGCGACCGCAAACTAAGAGCTCTATTTATAACTTAATCATTTATAATAAATGGATTTTTCAAAAAAAAAAAATTTTATTCAAAAAAAATTAACACTTAACATATCATTAAGTTTATAGTATTACGCAATACCGTACATATATACGGTAATATTTAATTAATATATAATTATAATGTAATTATATAATAATAATTAATTCATAGACACCAGTAATACAATATCAGATTAATTAATAACTGATATAATTTAGCATTAAATATATGCTCTTTAAATAAAATTGACAAACGCTTAACAAATAAAAGTTTAACATAAGCTTTTATATCTAACTGTTAAATATAAAATTTACTATACTTTTCGTTAGTAAATAATAAAATAAAAAAATATGACAATACATGTATATTTTAACGATATTTGGACAAATATATATTTGGTCCCAAAACAAAACAAAAAACATTTATATTAAATATATGTTATGATAAATGTAAAAAAATGTGATAATTATAGGTTAGTAAATTAAGCAAAAAAAATACTAAACAATCGAACATAAATGGCAATAAAAAAACTATTATAAATTGATAATATAATAGATAATTGAAATATTTAGTTGCGATCCACTAATCGCTATCAACGCCGTCGACACCAACACGTTCAGCATTATCTTCGTTTTCATCGTCAGTATCATCCAAAGTCATAACCTCAATGTTATTATTCCTGCATTCAGTGTTTCCGCGATCAACTCTATCGTCCATATTGTTTGCGAGTCCAGTTTGCATGTGAACCATAGTATAATGCTTTTGCAAATTTCCGGTATCCGGAAATTGTTTGCCGCAAAAGCCGCACATAGTGTTGTTATCGGGCAGTTTTGTAGCGGTTATTTTAGCGACCTTTCGAGCCGATTCGTTGCTTTCATCGGCGGCTTTTATCACACGCTTCTGAACATTTGTTGTCTTGGTTTCCACTTCTTTCTCCGATTCAGTTATATCTTTCTTAAGCTTATCCACTTTTTTAAGCAACTTCTTAAACGCTTGTTTATGTATTTGTTGCACCTTTTCGTGTTGAACTTCAGGCATTCGTTTAATCAGTTTCGCCTGATTTCGCGAATAGATCTTTTCGGCCAAAACGCGACGCTTTGATCTTTCGTTCGCCTGATAATAGTAATTACGCGAACGTTTCAACGAGTCTATCGCTTTATCCGAAACGGTTCTCATCTTCACAAGATTTTTCTTGAGTTGAACGCATTGAGCCTCCAATTGATTGATTTCGATCTCCAAACCAGTTTTTTCGTTATCCATTTTGATTAATTCCTGGCATTTATTCTCAAATTTTTTATTCAAAACGTCGATATCTTTGTTTAACTGTTCACACTTTCGCTTCGATTCATTCGACTCATTGACCGAACGCTGATCTCTGTTGATATCCCTTTTCAACTCATTTACCTTACGTTCGAGTTCATCCTTCTTCCGTAAAGTATATTTCAAATCGTCATCAATCACTTTGATCTCTCGTTTGAGCTTATTATTGTCCGCCTTTTCTTCGTTCAATTGTTGTTTGTACGACTCGTAACCGTCAACAATCGCTTGACGTTCAGTCATCATTTTTTCGATTTGGATCTCGAATTGTCGAATCTTGTGGTCGCGAACCTTCAACGCCTCATTCAGTTTATCGATATCCACTTTTTGCGTCTCATTCTTACGTTCGGTATTATTCAACACCTTTACCTTATCATTCAATATTCGCACGCATTCGTAATAATTATTAACCGCTTCTTCTTTTTCTGCGTTTATTTTTTCGTAATCTGTCGAAGCGTTTTCGAGTTTACCGTTCAATTCGTCGTTAGCTTTTGTTAAATCTTCGATCGCTTTCTTCTGATTTTTGATGATTACTTTCAAATCTTTGTTATTATCCTTTAAATCCGCGATTTCTCTATCCTTCGCGAGTTTAGCCATATTTATTAATTCGTCGAAATTTGCAATATTCTGCATATTGTGGTTGCATTCACTGTTAAATCAAAATGTATAATAATTAGCACACAATGTTTATATATTTGTATTTGATGTAACAAAATATTGTTTTATTTTTATATGTTATGCATGTGTTGTGACAGATGTGACAACGATTTGGGCCTATTTTACAACATAAGTATAACGTTGTGATGTTATGATTGTTAGTATTGAGTGTTGTGTCGTAATAAAGCTCTATATGTGTTTCGACGCAGTTAACTATTTATCGTAAACATTGAAATTACATCACTTTTAAATCACATAAAATCATGTTTTTTAATGTATTGTCAATACTACTAAAAAAACATATCATAAAATGGACGTATAGTTAACTCCGATAACTTGTAAACGGGTATTCAATTTATCAGGTTTAGGGCAGATATTCCACAAAATTGGCGGATCGGGTGTAGTGTTACGGTTTAATATTTTTCGGGTTAATTTTATCAATACATTATCGATTTCTCCGAATTACAAATTTATTGTAAACTGAAAAAATAATGATAGGCTGTCATACACTATTCATTTGATAATACGTTCCGTTAAAAATATTTTTATAATTGAAATTTGCTTAATAATGAGCCGCGGGTCTGATTAAACCGATTCGGGTTCGGTTCGTAAAACCGATTTGATTTAAAAATCGAATTTAGAACTGTTATCAGTGCGCACACAATTGATTTTAAATTATTATTTGTTAAAACTTTAAAATTTGTTTTTGAATTGATTTTGTCAACTTTAACGTTTAAACCGTGTTTTATATCATTTATGGTGGCATTAAGCTCACCAGTCAGACGCCAGTGGTGTCGCCAATAGTTGATTTGGTGCATTGAGTATTAAACATTGAGTAATACTCTCTGTATTAACAATGCTAAAGTCATCACAATGTCTAACTTAGTACCTCGATATGTGTTTTATATTTTAAACCAGTGCGTCTTAAGCACAAAAATAAGGGGAGTTTTTACAGAATGTTGTCAAAACGTTATTTCGTTAAATTAATTATATTAAAATTACAAAAATAAACGATAACAGAAATTTAATTTTAAAAAAAGTTTTTAACATAATAAAATGAATTGAACAAAACACAAACTAATGATATGGGCATACAGTATAACTCGCATTGAGTGTGCATATACTGTACGCTCAAATCAAATACAAGAAACATCAAACGTTTATAGCGCTCATTACGTTATCACATCATCACATTATTATTGGCAGTAATCACAGCAATTTATAATCTATGTATAACATAATATAGTAATCTATATACGATTACTTACATATTCGATGGTTGTATAAACCAGTTGTTGCCTGTATTCCGTCTCACACTGATCGCACTTATCGTCGGTAGAGATGTGTTCATTCCAAACACTAACACAACACACGATACAAACGTGACAGTGTATGGGTTTTGTACGCCTTATATACCCTGAAATACCGTGCGTTCACTGATTTCTAGAGAGTTTGATTGGCTGTGTTGTCAGATAAGTTCCACAAACGCAGCGCAAAACACTAAAAGCTCCACATTAGCACAGCAAAGCACTAAATCACACATAAAAGCACTGAAGCGCAGCGCAAATACACTGATATAAAGCAATATAGCACTAAATATTTAGGTTAAGCACTTCTCTATTAAACTGAACCTATATTTCGTAATTCATTTAATGTTATTAAATACTCTAATATAATATGAGCTGAATTGTAAATACAAATGAATAATCGTTACGATCGCTCAAAGCCATCACATTATGGCAATAATCGTCAACCGATTCCAAGACAATGGTTAAACTGTCAGCGAAGGGGAGAAGTGATTGCAGGTATGATTACGTGATTATGTTTATGGATATTCGATATGTTTTAACCATTAATATATATTTAACAGATTTATTTGAATTAAATATGTTTCATTGAATTTTTAGGCAAATTTCTGGCATTTAAGACGCCATTAGACGATCGATATTCATCGCAACTGAATTATCGCCAATTATTTACACCAGAAATGTTTATATCGGATATAAACGCGTCTAACGTATGATAACAGTACACGTAATAAGTAATTACGCGTTGATTTTGTCCATGTATTCTAAACGGTATTTGTTTTATCGTTTTTAGTTATCGTTAGGCGTTTGGATTGACTTAACAAATACGTCGCGATATTATGACTCGAATATTGTGGACAAATATCGCATTAAATACGTTAAGCTCAGCTGCAAAGGGTATTTCGATCGCTAATTGATGTTTAAACCAATTAAATGTTAGCAAATTATGATATAATAACAGTCACGATGAGAGTCCGTCATTGAGTCAAACGCGCGAATTCATAGCGATATGCGATAAACAGTTCCGAACGGATGGCAAAAAACTGGTATGCGTTCATTGCACGCATGGATTCAATAGAACTGGATTTCTAATTTGCGCGTATTTAATCGAAAAACTCGGTTACAGCGTTGACGCCGCCATAAACGCGTTTAAAAAGTCGCGACCGCCGGGTATTTATAAACAACACTGTATCGACGATTTATTTTCGCGTTATAACCGAAACAGCTATAACCGAAATAGCTATGACCAAAATGGCTATAATCGAAACATCAATAACCGAAATAGTTGTGACCAAAATAACTATAACCGAAACATCAATAACCGAAATAGTTGTGACCAAAATAACTATAACCGAAACAGCAATAACCGAAATAGTTATGACCAAAATGGCTATAAACGACCGCATTTTGTTAGCTTCTCAGAAACATTTTATGCTAAGAGTTTTAGAAAAAATGATCGATTTTAAAGGATATTTTAAATCAAATAAAAATTGATTCTGTTTCAAAACTGCTAAAAAGCTGAATAAAATTTTATATTAATAATCGTTTCAAATTTGTTTTTATTAAATAAATTAGTACTTTGGTGTTTGATTTATTAACATAATATAGTTTTTAAAGTAATTTTTTATTTTCCCGATTTCCCACTCAATATTCTGATAGGTTTTATCCCAGAATTTTATCATAAATTATTTGTTAAAAAGCTTCATGGCTTCACAATAGCCGGGAGGCTGATCGTCACCGAACACCGGCAATGTTTTAATCACATCTTCATAACTGGGCGGACCTGGACTTCTCTGTTCATCGATTTCCGGCGCACACGCATTCAATTGGTTGAATACGATAAAGTCACTGTGCGGTGCATTATCGGCGAGAGAATCAACACTCGGTAAGTCTACAAATAGTACGCTCGTTGGATGACTAGTGAAATCAATTTCGCAGTTGTTTCGCAAATTATTTCTATAGTTTGCTAAAGAGTTTTCTAGTAAGGAAAAGGAAGAATAATAATAACTAATGATTATTATTTGCCAAATTGATTCGTACCACGATTTCTTAATCTGTCCGAACGAATCCTTCTTCTCTTAATTTTCGTATTAACGCCCTCGAAATTTATGTAACATAGCCTCACAATGAACAAGTAAATCGATACTAATAACCCGATAATAGTGAACGTCTGTAATACTGTTGCCATTATCACCGAAGTTGATAGCAATACTAGTAATAAAATAATTGGTACGGCAAACAACGCTGTCATTGATATCACACAGAATTTGAATCGATCATCAAGCGATTCAGCTCTGGAACAGATATTTTCTAATGCCATTGTTGTACAAGAATTTTTTTAAAGCAATTGTTGTTAGTTTTATAGTGTTGTAAACACAAGTATTTAAGCTTTCAAGACACGATTGCGCAAACTTTTCCCCATAAATTCTTTGCGCATACGAATTCAACTCAACGTATTCTTATGATGAAAAACATTTCGCTAAACACTTAAGAACTCTGTCATGCATTCATTCTTACGTATTGTGCACAATAGCGCATCCGGTTTTTGTCTGTAAGCTTTTATTTATTTTGTTTATCTTACAAATTAGTTTTATTAATTACATTATTCCGATAAATGAGCGCATATTTTTTTTGTAAAACTTTATTTCTTTTTAACAACTTTTGTAATGAACGCGTAATAATGAAATCAATTAAATTGAGTAAATATTATTGAAAAACAAAATATTCGCCGAAATTTTTGTCGGAAATAAAATAAAGCCTATTATGTATATATTTTTCTCCAAAATTCGTCTTTTATTAACATTTCTAAACAAAAAAAATGTTTTCACATTTACATAATAGTATTTTATATTCATTTATATTATTGTACTTTTCTTTTACATATATATTTCTTAATGCGATCATACGATAATCTTTTTCACTTTAAAATAATCTTAATTACTTTTATACTAAATTATATAATTATTATTATATACATATATATGCCGTGTAAATAATAAACATTTAAAAACCATTTATATATATATATATATAAGTAAATATAATATTTTTTTTCATTTGTATAGTAAAGACATTTTTTTCCTTAAATATCACTGACAATCAAATTTAAATTTAATAATAATAATTTTAATAATTTAAATCACAAAAAGTGGGGGAAAAACGGAGAAAATTCTATATATAATTAAATAAAATAATCGTAATAATAATAATATAATAATAAATGGGCAATAAATTGGTAATATAATAAACTTTAGCAAAAAACAATATAATATCTTCAATATATAATATTCATTTAAATTAGTTTAAAAAGAATTTTAACTGACAAATTAATAATTAAAAAAACAACACATAAACAAATAATATATAATCATAACTAAATTAACAGTTTTTTTGCGCGCATCACTATATATAGACTTGAAGTTTTTATTAATGAGGCGATGGATGACGTATTTTACTTTTTTTTGGGTCAGTAATCAGCGAAGAAAAAAATGATAGTTGTGGCGCAAAAATGAGGTCAAAAAAACTGAGGTCATAGATCATTACTAAAAAAAAGTTTTAGGCTTTTCTGCTATTTTTTCAGTTTGTGTTTTATATCAATGTGTTTGTGTGTGTGTGAGTGTAAGGCTATATAGTTTTAAATATGTCTCGTTTTTCTGATGAACGATGATTTATTTGAATGTGTGGTACTATTTTCTGTTATGTTTATATGTGTTTTTTTATGTTTCCGCGATTTTTTGTTGCATTTTTTTTAAAAAACAATTAAAATACAGCTCTTATTAAGTTATATATTTACGTGTAATAGTTTCGACGACAAACAAAAAAATAAATGAAAGATTTTTTTACCCAAAATAAAATTGTATTGCAAATTTCTCAGTTTTATATGAGCTATAATTTAATAAATAAGTTACTGCCGAACAACTTTTCCAATGGTTATCGTTAAGGCTAGTATTTTCGTGGAAAATACCGTATCTTTTCTTTAATTATTTAATATCTATTAAAGATAACAGTTTAAAGAAAAGGGGTTTTCTTTTCCCGGTTTTTCCATGATTTGTTGTTTGAAAAAATATTCCCGAATATGCATATAATCTGAAAAATGTTCCCGTTTTGCAATATTGAAAAAAATATTGTCAATAATAGAACTTTGGTATTTAATAAATTTTAAAAGTCGATGTAAAATTATAAAATTAGGGCATTAATTTATTTAGTTCTAAGAAAATTTTTATAAAAGTGTTAACGATTTGCTTATTTTAGAAAAACATTTAGTTTAATAAATATTATGTCTTCGAAAATTGAAAAACATTTTTCCCTGTTTTAATTCATATTTAATTCCCGGTTCCCTTCCGTTTTAACCACTTTTAGTCCCGTAAAATACTAGCCCTAGTCATCGTCGAAAAATAACGAAAGAAAAAAATTATAAACATGATTATAGTTGTTTCGCAGCGAAACAAAAAAAAAGGTTTTCTTGGTTTTCGGTGGTCAAAGAGAAAAAATACAATAAAAATTTAATAAGTAATTATCTCATACAAAAAAATCAAAACCTTAACCACTATCCAGAGTACATAACAATCAAACAACAACAACAGCAACAACAAAAAACATCGCCACTCCTTCCTTATGCTTGCGATTAATTAATAAATAAGTTAATAACTCTCCTCTCACTCTCTCTTTCACTGTACATTTAAGTCAACCGAACAAAAATATAAATATCTATAATCTTTTGTTTTAAATTGTATAACAATTACAATTAAAAATACCGAGACATACAGACAGACACTGAAAAGAATAAATACTAATCAATGAATGATATATTATTCTCATTTAAAAGCTTTGTGTGTTTTGAGTGTGATTTCAAATGAAATATATATTGAGCTCTGTATGAGTGTTGTGTCCGCGTGTTTGTGCATGTATTTTACTGTTAGATAAATGGTAATACGTTTTACGGTATCAAACAATGATTATATGATATTATTTATATCAAAACATTTCTTCCACTCTTTTTTGCAAATATATAATAAACTTATAATAGTATTGCTTTTTCATCGATTCGTTCATTCATTTCATTTGTAAACAATTTATTTTCATTTATAATGCACTCATATTACCCGACAATTAACTAATAGTCAGGTGTGATAAGCCTCGAGGTATAGGTATCTCTAAATACATGTCACTTTAGCGTACAATTTTAACTTTTACAGTAAAGCAGTAAAAATTTAGGAGCGGTTTACTTTGCTTTTATCGGTTTCCAATCTTTACAGACATTTAATTAACGTTTATCGGCAAAAATCTATAATTAAGTTAATATGAGTCGAAAATTAGGCGATGTTTTAGAAAAAAAAGTTGTCCGAAATTGTATGCAAATAAACTCTAAAGATTAAGGCATTACAAACAGAACGGTTGAGATTAATGATTAAAACATTTATTATAAATTAGTAATAAAATGTTTTTTTTTTGGTGAAATAAAAGTTAGTTTTTTAAAAAGTTTTAATTTTCATTTACTTGACATAAGCTCCAGCGACATGTAATTTCAAGCCTCGAGGTTATACTGGTATATAAAGTTATACTGGTCTACAAAAAAAAACAAATATTTACGGTTTCAATATTTTTCGAAATTATGGTCCTCTCGAGGAATAGCGATATGACGTTAATTCTCAGGTAATATGGTATGTAATGAGTGTTTGTGTGTGTTTTAATAATAATTATATTTCCTACTGATATCAATGGTCATGAGAGCTCACAATATTGAGTCCATCCGTGATTGGGCGCACCCAAGCATACCAGACCAACGGTTTTATCTTTGGAAGCGGTCACCAGAACTATTAATCAAATTAAAGATTTAGAAAATTACGCAAAACAGAGAAAAAGTAAATGATTTTAAACTAAATAAATAATCGAATAAACAATATATGCATACATTCATCGTATGGTGAAATATCCATATCCTGAACGTCTCCCTTATGCTTAAACAACTCTCCCAAACACTGGTGATGATTGGGATATCTGCGATACCGTCTAATAACGCCTCCATCACCGGCCGCGTACAGCAAACTGCCATTACTAGAGTAACGCAGTTTCCATATTTGCTGAGACATTAATTCCGATACCGATTGGCGCTCTTGGATACCAGAGTCGGGCATATAACTGGAAATGGAAGCGCCGCCGACCATCATTACCGAAGAGAAGCCGTCGTCGAGCGCCGAACCGTACTGTTCGGGTGTGGGCGCCACTGTGTTCGACGCGTGTCCCACTTCGAAACAATGGAGAAAACTACCGTCAAGTGTAGTTGCCTTCGTTTAAATTAATTACCGCTTTAAAAGTTGTTCACACCTTTCGAAATACATTCACAACTATTTTATACCTTAACGATACCCTGACATGATAGCGATAAAAGTGCACTTTGATGCGATTTGACGAATGGCCAGCTATTGTGAAGGAATGTGATGTCGCGTATTACGTCCGGATGTAACTGTTAAACGATTACGTTTCAATTAAATGCTATTGAATTAACCCGTGAAATACTTACGTCGAAAATAAAATCTAATGGCAGTGGCATTCGGAGATCAAATAGTGTGAGCCCTTTGCCATTAACGCAAGAGCACACCGCTAAGTGCGGACACACGGGGTCTGTGGCTAATGCCGCCCTTTCGCGACCATTGAAGGCACAGTTGTCGTAACACATCAATTGCTGTCCGGACTCCACGTCCAGCACTGAAAGGCGTCGAGCAGTAGTGGCCGCTAATATCTAAACAAACAAAACAAATTCACAATTAATAAACTATTTTTATCTTACAATACATATGTACCATATCTATAACATACACTTATACATGACAGATAAATATGATAAATTGCGAAAATATGATATAATTTGATTAATAAATATATTTATCAATAATTAATACATCGATCAAAATATTCGTTACAATGCATGGCTAATCACAGCCACCAATCAATCGATTAAATATCTATACGGTATGATAATACTAACCCTTAAGCCATCATTGGTGAATCGAACCGCATTTATATTCCTCGCGAGACCCATAGTTGTGACGTGAAACGACTTTAACAGTTCACATCGTCCGGCGTGGTATAGACACACATTGCCGTCGTATGCGCCCGAACAGAACAGGTATCGGTCACGAGGACTGAACGCTACGCCACGAACTGATCCGTTGTGGTGACGAAGAAATCGAGCGGTTCCTAACACTTCCATTTTTGTGCGCTTTCTGTACGGGTTTTGTGCGCAAAACCACAAATCAACTTAATTGATCAAATTATTTGTGTGTTGCGTTGATTGTGGTGTTTGTTGTTGTTGTCGACCAATCATTTTGTTAAGTAATAATTGTTTGATCTGTTTTGCGCCACTAATTATATTCAAATATTAGCGAACAAATCGCGTAAATTAACCATTAATTTTAACAAATGCTATGAGTTATGTGTTTTCGTTTGGGATCAGCCGTTAAATACCAGAAACGAAAGCACAACCAAAACAACACACATATCAATATATCACAACAATTTTTCAAATCAAATGTTTAATTGTTTTTTTAGTTGTGCTCACGATTTCGATGCAAACACAACACTCAAACGTAAATATCATATATTTTGTTGATGTAAACAAATAAAACTGTTAGCGAACGCAACACTCACTCATACGCGAGATTTCAACCAAAATAATAATCATTTTATTTTTTAATTTTTTCTTATTCGCGTTTGGATTTGCTTTCGCTTAGAGATGAGCATCGGTTAAAAGTTAAAGATTTTCATTAACTTTTAACCTTAACCCACCCAAAAATCTTAACTTTAA
>JAQGAW010003781.1:0-11927 GCA_034698025.1 Phthiracarus crinitus | reverse complement strand
ATCAAAGTGTGCTCTGTTTTCGGAGTTTAATCCAATTACAGTTTCTGTGTAAACCATTTATCTCGCGCTAACGTGTTATTGAAACTCACAGATTGTTTATTTTATTAGAGTAAAAGATTATTTTAGAAATTAAAAGCTAAGAAATATTTTTAGAACTGACCAAAATAAGTGAGTTTTGTTTGATTAAAAACCGAAAGTATTATGCGTTAATATAAATGGCTATTGCTATGGTATTTCAATTGTAAGCCACTTTCTCATGTTTTGCCATAACTTTATTCCATTTATTTTATTTTCTACTTTCATCTAATACGAGCACATTTATATATTTTTTTCTGGTGCGCTATAATAACATTGTGTTTTCCATTTACAATCTTATGGCAGACCTCAATCCCTCAGACCATCAAAATGAAGTCGCGTCACTAAAACTACTTTAACAAAAAAAACTAAAACTAATCCATAAAATTAGTTTACACTATTTTTCGAATAAATAGCCCAAAAATACAGATTACGGCTTAAAATAGAGTGGAAATACGTATCGTAAGAATTAATTATGGCAACAATTATTAGCTAAGTGTCCGCATTCTCTATAAGCGCTAATTTAAAAAATTTCGAGTGGCTAATGGTTCCGCCACAAGCGAGCGAGTAAATCAACCTCAAATCCCTTAGTGCTGCAGCAACACTAACACCAAAGCCAATGCTTCACAATGCCATCTCATTTGGACATACGAACTGCTACTGCACTATACTGTTACTGTTACTGTATATGACTCAGTATTACTTATACTACATAAAGCTTTATAACCAGCAATTCATGAGTGCGTGCATCACTAAGGATGCGAATGCATTGTATGATGGGTTTCCATGGCAGCAATAAGTCTCCTCATCATAATCTCTGTAGCGAGGAATGACCACCTGCAGCCTTCCAATGCTGTATAATTGCCAACAAGTCATTCTTAACGGGGTTGTGGTGTTGTGTGTTGTGTACTGTTGTGCTCTTTCTCTATACAGTTGAGTGATATCTGTGTTCGGTTAGTTCACTCTGTTTCGCACTTTTAGTTACATCAGATTCCATTGTTTTCTAACAGCTATACTTCATATATACTGTTTATTGTATATACGTATACTGTTGTATTATTTTCTATACTTTTTCAATCACTAGGGCATCAGAAAAATTGAATTTAAAATAAATCACTAGAACTTAACACTATCAGCAAAATATAAAAAAGTTCTAAATTCAATTTTAGAGGACTCATGGGTTTCGAAATGTTTAGAAACTTATATTCGGCATACCATTGTAACACAAATGCTCGATAGAGTACATCATTGCTCTCATAATTAGTTAAGAATATAAATTAAGTTTTAATTTTTCTTCCGAACTCTTACTCTATTTTAAAACAATGTTTGATAATAATGCATAATTGGTACGACATTTACAGCGATCACATTAGAATGGTTTTCCATCATTTAAGTTAACGATAATAATTGTGTGATTGCTATGCGAACCTCATTTCAACCCTTTTTACGCCACATATCATTTTGGTCTGTTTTACGCTTAACATGGCTTAACATTTAATTAAATAAGAGTTCTATGCAGTTATTTGTTTATTTGAGTTAACCTGTAATTATTGACCATTTCATTAATTATGCTAAAAATTAAACTCAAAATTAAGCAAAATATTATTATTTGTTATAAATGAAAAGATTATAAAACCGTTCACAGAAATTGATGTTTATTTTCTAGAATATGACTGACTTTAGCGCACAAATGCTCGACATATTCAATACTATACTATACGACTTACGGTACACTTAAGGCAGTGAACGAAGTTAACTGATCGCAGCGATTCTGCAATTCTCAATACACAATAGTGAATGTGAATGTGGAGCACAGTTCACTCACTGTTCTATGCATTGGTATTCAAAGCTGATGGCAAATATATATAACTTTATATTATCTAGTAGTTGTGTTTGATATCAAAAAGGCTTGTGTATCGTTAGAACATTAAACACGAAAACTACTCATCGTTTGTACGCATATATGTCTTAAAATCTGCATGTGATGCGTTGATATGCGAATGAAGATATTCTTTGTCATTTCCCGGTGGGCTGTGATGCACCATTTGCAGACATGACAATGCTTTTATTGGCTTCAGGCTTACATTTATGTTTTGCGAATGCAATTTGTCGGTCCCTCTGCTACTTATTGCTAAGCATTATGCCATACGATATGTGAACATATACTGTACTGACTCTACTCTTATGCTAACATACGAACATACATACATACATATGATGATAATCAAAAATGACAACTACTCAATAACAATAAACCGAACCATATATAACACTTTCAAACTGAGTACAACTAATATTATCATTCGCCAGATAAACCATTTATTTATCACATATCTTATAGTTTATAACTTACTAATGAACTAAATTTTCGCACATAAACCATAATTTATAAAATATTGTTAACTATAATCAGTATCATTGAAATTAACAATTTTTCGTTTTTCAAACTAACTTTAATATTATACTGTAAGTATTATGTTAACACTTTTGTTGTAACTTAATATCACATGTACGGTAAGTTTAAAATTTCTTTCATTTTAGTATTACCGAAATGAGTGCTCAAAAGCAAAAATGTTTATTATTAGTAATAGAGGATTTTGAATATGAATAATAAACGCATTTGATTAAAATGATCTCTAAACTCAATTAAATAGTCTAGACTTTGTTTATTAGACAACACCGAAGCTGAACAATATTTTCAAATTTGTTGCATTATTACCTAAATAAGTGTTCAGGGATTTTATGCGTATTCTATGGGCCACAACGACACATACAAACAAACCAAACGTCGTCTTTTGTCAATGTATTCGTTTCTCATACCATAAAGCCATATAACTATTTTTTTCTTGCTCATAAATCCCTTATGAATATATATCAATAAATAAGACTAACATGTGAATGTTAAGCGCGAATATTACATATGCATCCGAAATCTTGAAAGCGTAAAATACCTTTTACTCCCAATCTCACGCCTTATGCCTTTTATTCCTCTCGTTTCCCTTCTCCTCTTGGGTTTTTTTCGTAGTTCCTACTATTTAATGATAAATGATAATCATTTTGACCCATAACTAAAGTCCTGTTATGATTTTTATTATCAGTCATGTAGCAGATGCGCCGACAATTCGTTTTATAATAAATATTTATGTATTTTCTACTATTATGAGTGCATGTCTGTTCGGAAATTTTCTCTTTGATAACTGTATACTTTTTTTAGTTTGTGATTTATTATTATTCTTGGTTTTATGCATAGATTTTAGAATATTTCTATTTATAGAAAATTTCCTGAAAAAGTTATGTAATGTGACAAAGATTATAACCTAAGAACTACTTTCTATTATCCAATTATTTGCCAATAAATAACCGAATAACTACTGGTTCACTATCGGCATAAAGAAATTATGCGAGTAATGCCGATATATTAGAATATTCTATTCGGAATCAGTGAATCAATGCAATTCTAATTTGATTTTTGTTATGACAGTATTTTTATGCAACAATAGAAAACATCAAATTCCCGAATCAATGATAACAATAATGCGAAAAATTTCTGAATTATAAATGATTGTTACATTAAAGTCGAGATTTAATTTATGATCGAAACTTATAATAGTTAGAAAAATAGTGGCCAACAGATAAAATATGTTTATTAGCGTTTCTTTTGTGGACGAATACGCTTTTATTCACTGCTTTATAAATAATTTGCGCATATTTTGATTATCTAATGGCACGAACAGAAACTTATGGTTATTTAGCCGACAAACGCAAAGACTAAATCGATTTTAACCGATAGTATAATTCGTTAGAGTAAAGGAAAGTATAAATATATGTTTTATTTACTTATATTAACTTATATTTCCTAACTTTAGTGTATATATAGTGTAAGCAAACAATTAATATTGGCGTTCAATTAACTGGAAATACAAATACTGTTACATCTGTTACACGGATTTTGCCAAATGGTATGACAGCAAACAAAGGAATGAACATAAAGATACGGAACAGCGGAACAGCAACAATATTATACTTACTAGAGACTACGTTGTATGAGACTATGAGACTGTCAATATTATAGACATATAGACCCGCAGTTTAACAGTTTATTTTTATCAAACAAAAATACGAACTGTTTGTTATCTTTTCGGAGTTACACCAAATTTAACGAGTTTTTTGACAACAATTTTAATTATTGTACTCGAAATTGATAATTGGTTATTAAAAATATATGTTAGATTGCAATTTTGTGTGTTTTTTGTAATAAAATAAATTATTTTAGGTCGACATTAAAATTATTAATTCAATATCTTCTAAATTAAGTCCCATTTTGTTTACTTTGTTTGATCTAAATTCTGACCAAAAAATACATACCGTAATAAGAACTGAACGCTGAAGTTTTGACTGTAACCAAAAAATAAACCAAAAAGTACTTATGAAAAATGAATGAGAGATACTAAATCTTATAGACGTCTATATAAATGGACGAATACATACATTCTCTTATAAGACATAATACTGTATAGACTTGTTGTGACTAAAAGAATGATTTTTATATCGAGCAAAGAATAGCAATATTACTGTATATTGTATATGATATATAAAATATATGATAAGTAAAATTCTGTCTCTATTGGCAGCATATGTTCATCAGTGTGTGACAGACAATATTTTGATATCAGTACAAATATTAACAGAGATGGACATCACGGCCGTCACAACTGTATATTTTTTTCGCTTTTCTTATTTTTCTTGTGTTGGGCAATATGTTACACATTCGATTGTAGTGTCCATCACTGCGTAGATCTAATATATCCTGTTTATTGTACCATTTTATCAGAAAAAAATTGTGATTCCGAACAAATAGAGTAAAAATTGGAATTATAATGCAAGCGAACCAGAAATTGAAAAGAAAGTTATTGTAAAAGCGTGAGGAGAGAGAGAGAGAGAGAGAGAGAGAGAGAGAGAGAGAGAGAGAAGCGATTGAAAAAGTTAACTGAAAACTTAGAAAAATATTTTTTGTCTAACGCTTTGTTGTTTTGTTGTTAGCGTTCGGTTTATATGTCAGCAAATTTGTTATTAACAGACATTCAGACAATAGTCTATTTTTTAAATGATGTTATTTTTCTGTAAAGTCAAACAACAAAGCTTTCGCTGATTGTAAATGTTGTACGGATACATACAGTACTGATTTTACTACATTTTAGGAAACTGGAAACTTATAAGATTTTTTCAATATAACGGCAGTTATTTTTATATTTAAATCTAATAAAACACAAATATTTTTGTCATTAATGACACATTTAAACGATGCTGTCATATATGCAAACAAAAAATTCAATAGAAATAAGATGGCCATTATAAGTGAAAAAATAGGCAATCTTTTGTAGGAAGTAATATAACAAAAAAGCAGAGTTTTGTCAAAGCTCTGCTGGAGATTCTTTCCATTTAAAGAAAAACGTTTTCCTGTAAACACTTTTTTAACCAAACTTTTTTGCGCGACTATGAGTTTGAAATTAGCTTAAGTATGAAAAAACATGTCTCAAATTTTGTTTAATAATATTTTCTTTTTACTTTTCTGGTGAAAATGTTCTCAAATATATAAAACACAGTTTTTGTCCAAATAGAGTTGACATATGCGTGCGCTTCTAATGGCAAACAAACTTTTATTTATTTATAGAGCCGCGAAAAATGTTTATAAATAATTGACAGTTATTTTCTTTTTCTGTGTTTTTTATTAGAAGTAATTTCGCATAAAATTTCTGTTTGGACCGTAACTTTTTTTTCAAAAGATTGTAAAATGTTTTTGAATTTTCTGTTAACGTTTTTCCAACTTTTTTACATGGCTTTTGCATATATTCAAAGATAACATATTATATTATATCAATTAATAGTGTATGTTTAGCTGTGATATTCCAATCTAAACGATGTCAAATCGAAA
The DNA here is from genome assembly GCA_034698025.1 of Phthiracarus crinitus. Lineage (NCBI taxonomy): Eukaryota > Metazoa > Arthropoda > Arachnida > Sarcoptiformes > Phthiracaridae > Phthiracarus > Phthiracarus crinitus. The sequence continues at coordinate 5,920 of JAQGAW010003781.1, read as the reverse complement.
ATTTAAAAAATAAAAGGAATTCAAACATTTAAACTATTTTAGTGATCATATTACGCAAACGATTACAAAAAACTGGTGCGTAAATCAAAACAAAAAGCGAGATTACACTGTATTTTATTAGCATTTCTGAAAATCCCCGAAAAGAGCCCGTCATTCACATTCACGATTTTGGTAAATACTTGGTAGTGATGCCAAATTTAGTTTCCTCAGCTACTAAATAGCTGCACACATTTTTAGGTGCCGTTTAAGTGCCGACATATTGCCGACAATTTATGATACACAATATATTTATACTGGCAATTAACACATTCGCCGTATACTGAAAAATATTTGACAATCAGTCGCTAATTATTATATTACTGGCATATGCCGCCTCTAAACGATTCTTATTTTCGCATATTTTTTGCTCTCTCGCCGTAAAAAATATTCTCTGTTTTTTTCCTCATTCAACGCATTTGCATTTTACTGTTTCGCCTCTAATGAAAAAATAAAATAAAAAATAATTAAGAAACTCTGCACTAATAGTTGACACTATAAGATATTATTGGTATTTTTTTACTTTTATTAGTTTTTTTTTGTTTTCATAAGTTAACATAATTGTGTTTTATAATTACAGATAATTTTTTGAGAAATCTACCATTACGTACAGTAATTGAAAATAAAATTCAAAATACATCAAACAAATTCTAATGAATTCCATTGTTCAGCTCAAACCCAGTCAATTACAAAATATTTTAAATTATTTTACGATTTAAATACCTGGAAATATATAATAGACAGTCGGCCACACTCTTACTTGTCAGAAATTACTCGTTAAATGGCTTCGGTTATTACTGTACCGTTTATTATGGATTCCTAGTATTGGCCATTCCCTGCATTTGATTCATAATTGGTATTTATGCGATGCGTAATGGATGAGTGGATGAGTTGCTAATCGGTTAAAATGGTTTTATTACCTAAAAACTTAAAGCAATTAGCATATCGGTTGCACTATTTTAAGTTTATCTATGTTTGTTAAGGAAATATATTCTTTATAATTATTATTTAGAAACTCATATGCGGGAAGAATATATATGGCATATACTGTACAGTACATAAAAATATGTTGGAAAGCAAAACAAACAAAAAATATTAAAGAAATAAGTTGAGCAAAAAATGTGCGAAAAACTATAGCAAACTATAGCACTAATTAGATTAATTAAACGTTACGTCAACCAGTTATGCACAACAGATGACCCGTAAACGCGTAATCGGCGTTCACATACCTTACCCATACGTTACACACACAAAATGATATGTGATGTTCGTTATCGATTATCTAATAAATTGGTTAATGAAATGGTAGGGTTAATGGCACTGATTGTTAACCGATCAACTATTAGTGAACGGTACGTATGACACCTGTCGTCAAAATGCAAATTAATACCCAATTCGTATTCGTGTTGAGTATCAAGTTTTCGGCTCACATATTACCGCCGATTGTAAAAAATTTTGTTTTACGTTTCACCCCATTATTATATCATAAAACGTTAGATATTTGTTTTTATTAATAATTAAATTTTATGATCTTAAGTTTATAGCGAAAGCTTTTAATTATCTATTTATTTTTTATATATTGTAGAGATTTTAGCTTTTGAATGCATATAAATTTTCTGTGATTCAACCACATTCTAAGAAACTGACAAAATCTTAGTTTTTTTGTCTATTAAATATACTGTAATTTACAGGAAATAGACAGTTTTAGTTTGAATATCTACTTTGAATATTTCTCAAATCGTTAGAAACGGTATTTATTAATATTTAAGAATACCTAAATTAAAAAATATAGACAAAGATAATAATATTATTATTACTGTATATCTATGAATAATTCTAATGCAAACTTCTAATATAAGGCTTTATAAAAAATATTAAATTATAAAATAATATAATTCGTATGCCGAAAACAACTAACTTCGAGTTTGTCACCAATTTTTAAAAATGATATTTCATGACAGAAAGACACACAGATCTAACCATTTGAAACAATCTAATTAATGGCATTATCCCACATCATGTTTAGCGTCGTTAGAGTTAAATGCGAGATAAGTTATTGCTCAACCAAAAAATTCACAAACAAAAAAATTTGCCGAAACTCTAGGTTTGTCTCGCGTTTTTCAAATGATTTTGAAAACAAACAAAATAACTCAAAAGTTGATTATAGGCAGTAAAGCTAAAGGATTATGATTTTTCAAAATCCATTTAAGCAAAAAAATTATCTAAATGTTTCTCAGTTATAAAAATAGGTTACAAAAATATCAGTTAACTTAAAATACGACTTCCAAAGATTTTAAATAATTTTTTTTGTTCGGCAGTTACTTTACAGTATGGTATACTAACACTGTAATCGTTGTGTTTGATCCAAACGAAAAAATAAAAAATAAATTCTCCTAAAAATCTCGACTCGATTTTATTCTACTATTTTTGTTTTAAACATTTTAAGCAATAAATTTTTTACTCTTTTTTTCACGCCAGCATTCATATATTTTATTCGTTTATACCTCAAGATTGCATTTACTTTTATCAACTGCTATAAAAATATTCAATGAGGGCTATAAAGTGAAATATAAAATTTCGGCAAACAATATTTAAAATACTCGAATACTTAATTATGGATACCATTTTTTCTGCAGCGCATTCAACAAACTTATCTCCTATTGGTTTATTTGCAAATAAGCGAATTTAAAAATAGACTTTTTTCACAGTACACGTGCGACAGACGCGTGTCTGTAAAAAAATTTATTGCCTAACCTTTCCCTTAAAATTATCGTCTGTGAATCGCTTTTAAGACTTTAAACTTATGTGTAGACTATTTTTCACTGATCCATTCGGTATATAACTATAATGATAATTAGAGTGTGGGTCACACAAAGTGGTGTGTCTCATATAATTTTTTTCCTTTATGAGCACAAAAAGTAACGCTGGGGTATTGATGCGCGAAAATGATAAAAATATGTTTTTTATTGTCTCATAATAATTGCGAAGAATAGGACTTTTGTCTCATTATAATTGCATTTCACGCTTAACCATATGTTACCACTCGATGGCCAATTTTCCATGTTGAATGTTGAAATAGTGTTCGTCATACATCACAAGCACCATAAATATTATTATCTAACGTGACGCTATGAGTCCCCATGTTATGGCAATTTTTTGGCGTACACTTAAATTTTGTTGGTGTCATTGCCATATGAATAAGTTATTAGCTATTGACTAAACTTATTATTATGGCTATTATTTTATGCAATTTTTCTTAGCTTTTATTTTTTTTTGCGCAAAAAACATAAGTTTAATGTCAAGAATACCCAACAATACAGAGCGTCATTAAGTGTTTTTCACTTTCTTTTTTAGTATGCATATACAGTTTATGCAAAATTTTAATGTGTCTGCACTAATTTTAATGCATGTTAAATTTTTTTGAGCACAAAGAAAATCTTAAATCTTATGAAACATTCAAATTAGGTATCATTTAAAGTGTTCTGCATTTATTAACGGGTTATAAATGACAATTTTAAGACTAAAAAACTATAGCTTAGACTCTATTGGTGTGTGTTTTTGAAATACCAAAATAAATCATAAATAATATTAGAAAAAATTTAATTTTTTAAAAATGCATTCATCCAAGCAAAACAAAAGAAGACTATAAAAAAATTCAATGTATTGAAAGTAATGCGTACACTTATAATATGGGGAGAAATTGAACTCTTCGAGGTTAGAGCATGAGAAAAATGCCAGTTATTCATTCACTGAATTCGATTTTGTCTGTTTATTAAATTATGGAAAAGTTTTACCATAAAATATAGAATTTATTTTTTATGTTTATTATGTTTTATATTAATTAACTACAATTTTTATTTAAAATATTTTTCATTAAATAAAGTAACATAAAATATTACCTATTCATAACTAAATTTGCTTTTTGATATTATACTTTAAGTAATAGCAAATATTTAAATTATTGGAACGCATTTTCGAAACTTATCAAAAAACGATCCGAGATTAGTGAAGTCCGAAAATATCAAGCGTACTATGCATCACGTTTGATGCATTTATCACACAAGAATCCAAACTCATTTATTGATGTCATTTGGAACTCATTGGGGCTTAAAGTTACGAACACAAAAAATAGTTGAAACTATATTTTTTCCTTTACTGTCACTGCTGTCAGTATCACACTTTTAAACAATTTAACAAAAAAGACTAAGGCAACCCAATATTACCGTACTATCTATTGGAATACCAGTTGTGTATTTATTTTGATTATTTTCGAGATAAAAATGCAGTTTTTACCTCATTCTTCTTTTTTTAAATAAAGCGTTCGTAGATTTGAATGTGAAATCTCTCTTTACTTACATAATATAAGTTAGTAAATAAAAAGGGAATTGACCTGAAAAGTTGCCAGAAAAAAGATGGCTTAGAAACAAAAACGTGATAAAATAATGAAGGAAAAGTAAATGCAACTTTTAAAAGCAAATTGAGTTCATTATGTTTATTCATTAATTATTGTGTTAAATTAAAAAAAAGTCTCTATCTTAAAGTTCCATATAATTTACATTATTTTATAATTAATGAATATTTTTTGCAGTTTAAAAACTAATTGACGTAAAAAATGTAATGGAAAATATTTCATCAAAAAACAATTATATATACATAACGCAAAATTTTTAATAGTTTTATTAAAATATTTTGTGTTTGACCACACAATTTTAATAATTTTTGGACTAATTGTTTGGTAAGTTTATTTATTCTTTAGCACTTTACATGTCTGACCAACTTTGATGTTACTATAACTAAACAACTGTTCGATTCAGTATGGTTTATGCATTTAAAAAAATTGACTATAATAGAGTATTATCTATAAATATTGAGTTTGCCTTTGAATATAACTTTTAATGCTTTTACAAATTTTGGCCAAGAAATCTAATTTAAACAATATTTTATTTTTTTAATTTTAAATGAATTTTAAGGCTCAAATGTTTATCATTGAATTAAAATTATTGTGCGTTACTTTTACTTTACCATCGTATCAGTATTTTTTCATATATAGCCAGTCAATCAGTCACTCATGAAAAATGAAGTAAAAAAAGCCTGAAGAGTCGCAACACAACGTAGAGATCATATTGACTCTGCGAGCGATTCTCTTCTCTATTTTACTGCTACTAAACCTGTAAAGTATATAAAACTGAATGTGATGAAAATCATGCCTGACAGCTAAAATATATTTTTCATCCGAACGAAAAAATACTATATTTATATATACACAAAAGAATACTGTATTTACTGAATTATGTAGAGTAGCAGCAGAAACAATACTACATGTATGCGTAAAAATAACCGATATATTCTAATAATATGATTATAGAGTATCTTTACATTCTTTTTGTTATTTTAGTGGAGAGCAAAGCTTCAACAAAATATTTTAAAAATCGCATGCAATATTGTACTTCTTTTTACTTTATTGATACAAAAAAAACTTAATTCACTAACTATGTATAGATTTTTGTTTGTAACAAGAAATGTATTAGATTTTACCTTATTATAGCATATGAACAGTGAGTTTACTATACATTATTGTATAACTGAACGAACGCACGGTAATACCAAAAACCCATTATTATAAACTCATTATTATCATCAATAACAATACGAAAAAGCAAAACAAAACCAATAATTAGTAAAATAAGTTTGAGGCGTACGGTAAGCAACAAAATGTAAGCAAACAATTGAGTTATTTCTAAATATTTGATTGAGTAGAGAACACCGCAACACAGAATTACGCCATAAACGCAACAAATTCTCATTTTAGATGCAAATTTAATCCTGAATCTGAATCTGAAGCTGTAGTTAAACTCAGCGAAAGATGAGACGAGCAGAGAGAGAG
>JAQGAW010003780.1:0-11928 GCA_034698025.1 Phthiracarus crinitus | reverse complement strand
AGACGTTGCTTATCGATAGTCGCATTTGAACAGACCTGACAAAACCATCTCAAGTGATTTTCGGCAACATATTTGGCGGGAAATGATTCCTTTATCATCCATTGGTTATAGTTCTCTACAATCCATTCATAATCATCGTGTAATTTAAACAGAACTCTTGACGTAACTTTGGGTATTATCAAGTTCTCCATTTCATCAACGAAAGTCATTTTTGGTTATACTATATTTATTATAATAAAGAAGAGATGAAAATAAGCCTAAGATATTCTCTAGAATCTTATGTAAATTTATATTAAATATAATAACGATATAATTTCTAAAAAATAATAGAACTGAATGACGATTTGCAATACTAAATGGACGAGAAAAATAAATTCAAAAAAAATTTATAGAAAAGAATAAGAAATTCAATAATATATAATAATTATATTCAATTATATAAGATTTTTGTAAAAATATATTACCAATTTATAATACAGTAAACCTATTTAATGATATTCTAATAAAAACTAATGATACTCACTTTATTTAGTAAATGTTGATTTGAAAATTCAAACCATCCGTTCGATGACAACAGTATAAATGAGATCTTCAATTCAGTTACACCCGCTTTTATAGCCTATTTTTATCCATCAAATCTTAATCACACACATCATTGTTTATATTATAATTCTAAACAGAATACGTTAAATTTTATTCAAAAAGCATTAAAAATAATAATATCATTTGTATTGGATTTATTTACATTAAAGTTGACTCTTAAGGTGTCTGTTATTAATAGATAACAGTATTATTTGATGTTTTTATTTGAACAACAAATTATTGTTTTGATCTATGATCGAACCATTAAAATGACAGATTACTGAAATCTTATATTTTAATTAATTTTTAATCTTTCAAAATAAATTAATTATTTTATCTCTGAATTCATAAAACTTTGAAAACATAATAAATTATTTTTATTAATTTTGATTTTCGGCAACATATTTGGCTGGAAATGATTCCTTTATCATCCATTGGTTATAGTTCTCTACAATCCATTCATAATCATCGTGTAATTTAAACGGAACTCTTGACATAACTTTGGGTATTTTCAAGTTCTCCATTTCATCAACGAAACTCATTTTTAATTATTTGATGTAACTGTACCCTTAAATAAATACCTTTATATCAATATTCGATATTTTTAATTCAATATTTTTCAGATATTTGATTATACTTCCGTAGTTCTAAAATATTTGAATTAATTGAATATATGATTCTCTCTAATTGTTTATTTAGATAAAGAAGAGAATAAAATAAGCCTAAGATATATGCTCTAGACTCTAGTCTGATAGGTTTAAGTAAAGTCTCGATAAGTATTAATAAATATGGCCAAATATATTAGTTTGATTTATCAGATATAAAATAGTCAATAAAGGAAGGTCTTATGTAAATTTATATTAAATATAATAACAAAAGATTTGAAAATCTAAAATTAAAGAATATTGTAAAATGAAATAATTTTAATTTAAAAAAAGTTTAAAGGTCCTAATAGACCTAGAAATGTGAAATTTAAGGAAACGAATCAAACGAATCAAATGATTTTTAAAATATCTAGCGGTGTAAAAAATTTTAAAATATTTTTCGAATTTGATAATTTTTTAAAAAGTAATACTTAATTTAGCCATTACTAACTTAGTACTGTATAAGCTATAACAAGCAATTGAATCACTTTTCGATTAGCACTCAATGCGTGCACATCTCTGAGCATAATTAATACTTTCATGTATTAAAAATTAATTAGAGTTAATAAAGTTCTTTGTTTTTAGTGTTAAAATGAATTCGATGTACTAAGATATATATAATCCAAACAGCGATACTGTGTTAAGTGTCGCTAAAATTTATTAATTAAATAAGATAATATTTATATTCATTATTTGTACAATTTTAATATAAAGAAATTAAGCCTGAATTTTGGTTAAGTTAACGTCAAAAATAACTTTTTTGAAGTAAAATACTATTTTTTTGTAATAAGTAGAAATTATTTAGTGAATAAAATTATTAATAACTGTTTAAATTTAATAATTAATTATTGTAAATAAATTTAAAAATTTTTCAAACGATTTCGAACTTTTTTATTAAACGGTTAACAAACAATTTTATACCCTTTTTCTAACAATTTTCTAAGTATTAATAAATAATAAGAATAAAAAATTTCTTTTATAAATAAATAATAATAGAACTGAATGCATATTTGCTACGAGCAAACTGTTTATCTATAATCAATTATTTAATAAAATATGGTACTTTCAAAAAAATACTAATTGGACCAGAAAAATAAATTCAAAAAAAATTATAGAAAAGAATAAGAAATTCAATAATATATGATAATTATATTCGATTATATTTAGTAAACCTAATATTCTAAAACCTATCGATACTCACTTTATTTAGTAAATTGTGATTTTAAAATTCAAACCATCAGTTGGATGACCACAGTATAACTGCGATCTTCAATTCACTTACACTCGCTTTTGTAGTCTCTGTTCATCCATCAAATCTAAATCACACACATCTTTGTTTATATTATAATTGTAAACCGAATAAATAAAATTTTATTCGAGAAGCATTGAAAAAAATTATATCGTTTGTATTGGATTTATTTACATTTAAGTTGACGCTTAAGGTGTCTGTTATTTATTAATAGATAACAGGATTATTTTATGTTTTTAATTAATTTATCCTATAAACTGTAGTTATAAGTGTCCCGGAAGATAATATTAACTATCACGATTCGGGCGAACCCGAATTCTATTTTCCTTAATAATAATTAATAGAAATCAATAAGGAAAATATATTTTAATCTATAAAATTAATATATACTATTTTTCAAATTGATTGCCATTGATTAGCAATTAAGTTAATAAATTATTATATGTTTATAATAAAGAATATAAATCATAAGGAAAAATGTATTAATTGATAAAATACATATTTATTATTTTGTCTCAATGATATTATGCCTGCAGATATTTTGTCCGAATCGATATTATTTTCCTTATGATTTTAATTTACTTATTATTAAGGCCAACCAAATTCGGGTTCGCCCGAATCGTGATAGTTTATATAAACAATTTATGTGACAAACCAAGTAATTTAAACCCTATTATTTTGCCCGAATCCCCCGAAGTAGCACTTATTGCCCGAATTTCCCGAATTTGCAATATTAGCCCTAATTACCCCTAAGAGATATGCTCTAGACTCTAGTCTGATAGGTTTAGGTATTCGTCTATTTATAATTTTGTCTCAATGATATTATGCCTGCAGGTATTTTGACTGTATCGATATTATTTTCCTTATGATTGTTAATTTACTGATTAGCAAAAAATAATTTATTACATTAATTGCTTATCAATGGCAATCATTTTGAAAAATAGAAAAGATAGATTTTATTTATTAAATATTTTTCCCGTATTGATTTCTTTACATTATTATGAGAATATAAAATTTATTTCAATTTTTTGTTCGAATATTAAATTGAGGCTACAAAAAGTTCTTATTAGGGAATAGCATTCATAAATTTGTAATCCAACATTAAGTGGTTTGATTCTTAAAATCAACTTTTAAGAAATATAGTGAGTATCGATAATTAATAGTATTATGAAAGTGGATAATAATTCTTGTTTGAATCCATTTATCAAATTATCTGTCTATCCTATTATTTATTATTATTATTATTTATTTCAATATATTTTTCTCAAGAGGTTATTCAATATAATAATTAGATTTATTATTTTAAAAAGATATGTCTGTAGCACTTTATATCGTTAAATGAAAGAAAAGTAAATCTTGTTCTTTTGATTAATTGAAAATAATTAATACATTTATGACCTATTTATTTATAAGAGATTAATTGAAAATTTTAATCAGTAGATTTATTTACTATTTGGTGAATTGAGTAGACTATAGATTATAAAAAAGGATTTAAAAGCTAATAATATGTTATTAATAAAAATAAATAGCAATTGTTTATCTGCCTTAAATAAATAGAACAAGATTGACTACTTTTTCATTAAACCATCTTAATGTGTTACAGCTATTTATATGGCATTTTGATAAAAGGATATTTCTTGTCTTCAGTAAATCCTGAACATTTTTGGGTTCGAAGACCAAAACAAAGAAAAATAGTATTTGATAAATTCATTATTAGAAATTTTCAAGTGGTTTAGATTTTAAATACAAACTTTAACACGAAATTATAATAATAAAAATTGTAATATTATTTTGTAAAGACAGTGAAATATGACTTTCGATGATGAGATCGATAACTTGATATTACCGGAAATTCCTAATATTCCCGATAAACTTCCTGATGATTATGAATGGATTAAAGAGAACATTAAGCAATGGAAAATAAAAGTGGCAATTCCAGCAAAATTGGTTAACGAAAAACATTTCGATGCGTTGTGTAGAAGTTATCCCAACGCAATATCTAAGGAACGTTTACTTATTTATTGCAAAATGTACTATTTCTTTGCAGTTGTCGACGATAGAAATGATATCGGATTTAACGACACGATTATAGAAAGTAATGACTTCTATAATTGTTTAGAGATGTATTATAATCTTATAATCGAAGATATTATGGATTATTCACGAATTAATGAAAGTGAGTTTTAAATGATAATTATTTTAAATTAAATAAATATTTAAAATTATAAAAATGGTTATAAAGTGACCAAAATGATGTGAGTATAACTAAAGATATAGATGTCCAAGTTAGTCTTTCGGGTTATTGTCAAATACTCGGTATCCCAATACTTTATTTAGGATTCGGACTTTTATATATTTTTAGGACACTGACTCGGACTCGAAACTCCAAGCAAAGACCCGTACCTGGGACCTTTATATGAATTCATTTTTAAAAATGATAATTGGTAGGGAAAGTTTGTACGATCACAAAGACAATAATAAAGAACTTAAAATAATATTTTAAAATTTATTTTTAATGAAATTTTAACTCATTTTAGAACGATAATTTATAAATTATATAGAAAAAGGTGATCCCAGTCCGGGTCTAGTTCACTTCGCACAGGACACGGACTCATGATATTTAATCTTGTACTAGGACCTCTTTGAATGTTAGAGACCCGGACTCGGACCTATAAAGACTCGAGTCCCGGTTCCGAGTCCCGGGTTAACTATTTGACATCTACAATTAAAGAGAAATATATATATAAGTATTTAAAATGATTTAAATATCTTTCCTTTTCATTAACACAATCCTGTATAAACTCAATATAAAGAGTATTAACTAAATTGAATGTTTTATTAAATTTTATGCCAAGAATTTAGATCGTTAATTTTATTTAAAGTTAATTAGATAATATGTATATTCATTTAACAATAGAAATTTACAACTTAATAATTTGTTTGGTCTGCACAAAATTTTTATTGAAAAGACATAATCCGGCAAAATGAGCAAAAGACGGGGACTTGTTAAACGATGTATTTTTTAAAGCTTCCAGGGGTTTCAAATATTTCAAACCGCAACAAACAGCCAAATAAATTTTATAAACCGCAAACCGTAACCAATTTTTTTAAAAACCGCAAAAAACCGCGGTTTAAACCCCAAAACCGCTTAATATTTTAGAATTCATTAAAATCATCGTTTAATCCACTATTTATTATTAAATCATCTTTATTTTTGTCAATTTGATTTATATTTAGTATAACATAAATATTTAAGCAAAATTTAGTAAAAATTTCAAAGTTAAAAAATAAGGAAGCTATGCTTCGATAGCTAATTATTTACAACAAAAGATTTTAAAATTGTTAATTTACGATTTCGTTTAAGTATTAAGTTTAACATTATATATTTATTAATAAATTTTATAAATATAATGCTTTTGGATCATTCTTTATCATTTTAGTTACTTTTTTAAAATTAAAGTTTAAAAATATCGTATGAAAAACTGATTGGCTGTTTGGCGGTTTAACCGTAGTATTTTCTTATAAAAATAAATAATTTTAACCGCCAAAAAATCGCGGTTTAAACCGCGGTTAAACCGCACCGCTGGAAGCTTAGGTATTTATGTTTTCAAAACTAAATATTATTGTATAAATTCATAGGTAACTCTTATGAAGCAAAACTATTCCGTGACATATGGATTGAAATGTTGCCAGACTTATCGGATAAACTAAGCAATCGTATTGTAAACACAATTTGCGATTACTTTAAAATGTCGAAACATATTCAATTAAACTATAGACGGTTAGACAAATACATTGGATTAGAAAAATACATGTCCTATAGAAGAGTTGATGCGGAGTTATTACAAATGTTTTTATTTGCTGAATATTTATTGGGCAATGAGTTTAATGATGAAATGCGATCAAATAGAGATTATAAAGAGTTAATCGGATTATGTATGAATCGGATAATTATAGCAAACGATATTTTGGGATTTAAAGCTGAATTATCGAATGGAGATATAATGAATTACTGTATTGCTTATCTCTACGACAAACAATGCAGTTTACAAGAAGCGGTGGACAATGGCTTTATATATCTCACAGAAATCGATATGAAATATAAGGCTTGTATTGATCGGTGTCTCAAATATAACGATTCATTATTTCGCGAATTTATCGCAATTTGTCAATGTATTAGTCATGGAGTTTTTGGTTGGTATTATGAAACTACACGTTTCTGTTTGGTAACAAAGTCTAAACTGATTGAAATAGAGAACAAGATTAAACGCAAACATATGCCAAATAACGATATTCCTGTGTCTGAAGTGATTGGCGAAACAAATGCTAAATTATATGAATTCTTCGATTAATAACAATATTGAAGTCATTGTAACGTTAACAACATATTTTTTAAAATTTTTTATCATTAAAATAATTTTAATCAACACCAATATCTAAGATTATTTAGCACTAATAATAAATTTTTACAAAAAAACGAATCATATTAGACTTCGACGACTCTTATAATTCTATATTATTTATGTAATTCTTATTTAAAAGATATTATTTCTAAAATAAATATACTTAAATACCGATGTTTTAAAATAAAACTTTTGTATATTTTTTTATTTAACAATAAAACAGTTTAAGTTGAAAGTAATGAATACAAAAAACTAAGTTTCGTTGAGAAATTGAACGGAATCTCTTTAAAATCTTAACATATATTCATAAATTTAGTCTTGGATTAAACAATTTTAATTTATTTTATTAGTTGATTATATAACAATTGATACATATTACGTAATATATTTTAAAACAATTTTCAAAATTCTAGAATGTTATAATAAGACATCATAATATAATAACATAACATCATATCATTTATAATATTATGCAATCTCTTTTAAACGTCATAAATTAAAATATATAATTTTTTGCATTTTGTTCGCCAATCACTTCAGACACAGGAATATCGTTATTTGGCATAAGAGTATGTTTACGCTTAATCTTGTTTTCCACTGCAAGCAATTTTGAATTCATTAATGCCTTTTGTTCAATTGATAACGAATTGTTCAAACAGTATCGACTCGTTTCAAAATACCAACTAATCATTCCGTGACTATAACCTAAACACTGTGCTATAAATTCACGAAATAATGATTCGTTATATTTGAGACACCGATCAATACAAGCCTTATATTTCTCATCGATTTCAGTGAGATATATAAAAGCATTGTCCACCGCTTCTTGTAAACTGCATTGTTTGTCGTAGAGATAAGCAGTACAGTAATTCATTAATTCTCCTCTCGATAATTCAACTTTAAATCCCAATATATCGTTTGCAATTATCGCTATTTCCTGACTTAATCCAATTAACTCTTTAAAATCTTTATTACATCGTATCTCATCATTAAACTCAATGCCCAATGAATATTCCGCAAATAACATCAATTGCAATGAACACGCATCTACTCTTCTATACAACAAATATGTTTCAACTCCAATGAATTTATCAAATCTTCTATACTTTAATTGAATGTGTTTCACCATTTTAATGTAATCGCAAAGTGTGTTGAGAATAGCATTGCTTAGTTTATCCGATAAGTCTGGCAACATTTCAATCCATATGTCGCGGAATAGTTTTTCTTCCTTAGAGCTACCTATGAATTTTGAACATTTAGTATTAAGATTGAAAAATATAATCCAAAAGTTAGATTGTTTGTTAGCAGATTAAAACTATTTTATAATTTGGATAAGTTTATGTCTAAAATGGAGTGTTTAACTTTTACCTTTTTATTATATTATAACAAATCAGTTTTATTGTAAAATTTTATAAAATATAAAATCAGAATAAATTATTAATTTAATGCAAAATAACTTATGAAAACTCACTTTCATTTATTCTTTTATAATCCATAAAATCTTCAATTAAGCCATTATAATATATCTCTAAATCGTCATATTTATTACATTCTACAAACTCTTCAGTTTTGTCGTCGATAATAGATAAAACGACGTTCATTTTTCCAATAAGCGAAACGCGTTCCTTTGATATCGCATTTGTAAATGTAATGCAAATCCACATCCAGTTCTTCTCATCAACTAATTTAGCTGAAAGTGTCTCTATATTAAGCCAATAACCCATATTCTCTTTAATCCATTCAGAATCTGCATGATATTTTTCAGGAATGGAAGGAATTTCCCTTATTTTCAAATTTTCGAATTCATCCACGAAAGTCATTATACACTTTAGTTTATTATTTCTATTCAAAAAATATATCTTTCTATGAGTTCTGCTTAATATTAAATTTGAGAAAATAATATACATATTATATATACCTGTAATCAGACAAAACAAAATTTTATAAACCTAATTAAATATAAGACTTGAATTATTAAGCATTTATCAATAATTATCAAAAATAAGAATAATTTAAATTTACTTTTGCTTACAAAATTATGTAAAATTTGTATTTAAAAAGAAATTATTTTTCTGAATGCGATTCTTAATGCAGTTTCAATCGTTTTTATAGTTTCTGTTCAGCTTTCTATACACTACTGTAAGGAGGCATAAATTAGTTTATTATTATAAAAAGAATTACTATATTAAAAATAATCAACAGGAAAACTTTTAATAGAATTCATAATATAATTTCATAAGATACTAGTCAAATAAAATTTAATATACATGTGTTGAAATCGAACATATTTTTCCTTTTTATTTTGCACGGCCATTTAAAACATTAAAGGATAAAATTTGATACGCTGTAGATTTAGGTATACACGAATGTACAGTGTGTTGGTTTAAAATTATTTTAAACGATAATTTTTAAACACATTTTGTTGTTTTAAAATTTAATTTAATTTTTTATTAAATAAACACTTAACTATGGCCCAGATTAAACAATCGATAAAAATAGTCACATTTTTTTACTAGAATTTGTGAAAAGAACGTGAGACAATTATTAATGTGTTACGCAGGGTGTCCCAAGGGGTCTGGGGTTGGTATACCCCCTCCTCAAAAAGTTGAAAAAGTTGAACCCCTACTCGATATTTTGAGATTTCAAAGACAAAAAAATTTTAAATGGTCCATCATATCAGATATTTTTGGACCCCTTTGAATTTTTGTGTTCAAATTCGTTGTGATTATAGGGAGTGAGTGGTTTATACTTTCCGGGCAAAGTATTTTTATTAAAAAATTTTTAGAAAATTTTTTTACAAAAAATGTTTGGCCGAAAACAGAAAAGAACATGAAACTAACTCCCCTATAATTTTGAAAAAAGTCGAAAAGATACCTACAAGATTATCGGAACTTGGAAAACCCTGATGTGTAACGGAGATAAGTTTGCGATGAATAATTCTTTGTTTAAACATCATTACTGCAATCCACTAATGGTTAAATGTTTATATTAGAAAAATAAAAAATGTATTGATTTGGAGCCAACAATAATATGAATTTTATTTGGTACCGAAATTATTCAAATTAATTCTAACAAAAGAATAAAACAAATTTTAAAAATAACTAAAATTTTTTATTAGAAAAAATTAAAGATGTTTTTCGGGTAGTAGTTATTCGACTCGACCAGAACCAACATATCTTAAATTTAACCCGCACCGAATCGTTAAGAAACCCGATAACCCGAAAACCAGCCAAATAACACATAAAACTCGTAAAAAACATTTAATAATATAAAAACATAAAACTTGTATAAAAAATAAAATCTATAAGTTTACTATTCATTTTGAATACTACTAATATATTAATAATTAAAATATTGAATATATAAAATGCTTATAAGATTTTCATTTTACACTTAATAAAGTCAAAAGTTATATAGAATTCTTTAAATTTCATACCCAAAATTGATTATCGGGTTTTCGGTTTCATTCAGGTTAATGACAAAATATTTATTCAGCCCTAAATGAACCGAGTAATGATTATGTAAGTGGAAATTTTTTGATAAAATAGTGCAAAATCGTTTTAGAAAAAATTCAAAAATCGTTCAAAAAAATCGTTTGAAATATTTAGAAATTTTAATTATGAAAATAAGTCTCAAAGCAATAAAATGCAACGATTTCATTAAATCCAAAATATATAAAGTATAATAGTCTATT
Organism: Phthiracarus crinitus; assembly: GCA_034698025.1. Classification (NCBI taxonomy): domain Eukaryota; kingdom Metazoa; phylum Arthropoda; class Arachnida; order Sarcoptiformes; family Phthiracaridae; genus Phthiracarus; species Phthiracarus crinitus. Next base: position 1,356 of record JAQGAW010003780.1, on the reverse strand, counting down.
AGCTGTTTTTAAAATTATATTTCTTTTCGAAATTTCAGAAAAAAATTACAATATAATTTTAAATTTAATCTTATATTGTAAGTTTTACCAATTAATTTAAATAAAATTTAGACTTTCTTTTATTTACAATTTATTTGGATTTTCAAAGATTTTATAGAAAAAAGCACCTAAAATTTAAAAATTTTTCTTTGGATTAAAAATCGTTTGCAATCTTTTAAAATCGTTTAAAATCAAGGAAAATCTTTGCAAATATTTAAATAGATTTGACGCTTGCTAATTACATTAACTCAATACTACTTGATTACAAGATTCAATCATAAATTCAAAGACGCATATTATGACGAACTAATAATACGAAAGCAATGAATACCTTATTCTTTTCCTTAATATTTTTTACTTTCCTTAATTTTTTCCTTAATATATTTATTATGATATTAAAATTTATATTAAGCAGTATATTTATTACTTTTTTAAAAAAATTTGTAATTAACTCAAAAATAGCAACTTTTATATTCTTTTAATTTTAATATTTTAATGAAATTTTATTAAATCACTTTATTATATGTTAAAAATTAATTAAATAGTCTAAAATTGAAGCAGATTTTTTAATTTAAATTTGTTTAAACTTTATTCTAATTAATTATAATATATGCGGTTTCAGATCACTCTTTTCATCTTTCAAAACGGTGCGATTCTGTTTGCGAAAAGTCAAACCGTCACCAACTTTAGTTCTGTACAATCAGCAGAGACCAGATATTTGGTTAAATAAAATCTTGATATTATTAATTAGTTAGGATAGCATGGTATTAATTTTTCAATTCATATGAATCTCATCGATTATTTTTTGAATTTAAGTCTCTTAGCTTTACAAGAATTAATAAGTTTTAATTTTAAATTTGCATTTAATTTAAAAACTCTTTAAGAAATTTAAGATTATTATTGAAATTTGTTTAAAACCAATTATAAAAATATATAACTACTAATAGTTAACAGATGCAACGAATAGCAGAACAGACAGAAATATCAAAACAATAGTAGTCTATAATTTACTGTAACTATTCCTATATTTATTATAATACAACTTTCGGATATTAAATATACTCTTAATCTGTAGATCTAAAGGTCTAATAAAGATATTAATCTGTAGATATAATACAGAGGTGGAAATTCTCAATTCAGTGGTATTGGAAACGTGTGGTTAGTTTTCGGCCAAAATCGCAAACCAATGATATTCAGCAATACTATGACAGCAGCAGATATCAATCAATATTTCAATATAAAACTACAATCGAACAGAAAACGATTAGTGAGCAGAAAAATTCGTTAAATTTTCTGAAAAGCTTTGGAGGTCGAGCT
>JAQGAW010003779.1:0-11928 GCA_034698025.1 Phthiracarus crinitus | reverse complement strand
GAAACAGTCATCGAAGAATAGTTTTAGAACGCTCAACTTAGACAAATCGGATCTAACCCTAAACCTTCAAGAAGCTTCGTCGTTGGTGATCCTGTTTGGACACGCGATTTCTGTCCTAAGCAACATAAATTGATAGAAGGTTCAATTGCGGAAGTTCTTGGTACACGCAACTACAAAGTCTCAACAGCACTTGGAATACTCAATCGTCATTTAAATCAAATCAGGAAACGGTTGATTGACGTCAATTCTCAACAGCCGCCTGAACAGTTGGATAATACTGCTACTACTGTATCAACAACTGAATCATCTGGAGAATTCGAATCACCTGATGAATCAAACACTTACGATGCCGATGATATTACACCTTGTGCTTCGGACGATTCAATCGATAATCCTGATACTTCATCAAAGCAGATTCAACCGCTAAGACGAGGTACAAGGAATCGAAAGCCTCCAGATCGTTATTGTCCGACGTCTTAACTGCGATGGAGGAACTGTATTGTATGTGACCACATGTCACTACACTATTACTGTATTGTTCTAAAAGTTTCTAGAACTATATTACTCATTGCTTAACGCTTATAAATGTATAACATTAGTCACTAGAGTAACTTATGTTCACTTAATGTATTATACGTTTACTTATATCAAACGTTTGCTTATTACACGTTTGCTTATTATCAACACGTTTGTATAACTAATGCATGCTTATAATAAAGTATTCAATGCTTGAATGCTAACGTTTTGCTTAACTGATTATTCGTCTATGTTTTACATAATGTTCACTCTTGTGAACATTGTGGTCTAGGCTTCTGTGGTATCACGTGGTTCTTCGGATCATTCTTATCAGCTGTCATCGTCGTTACTTACATACAGTTCCGACAACTACTGTCGCGTACATTACAATTTTGGCGCAGTCAGTAGGATATTAAACGCGTATTCAGCAACAATATGGGCGAAGTACGGTAACGAAGTCAGCTGCGATTCGACTATTTATGTCAACTTCTACTGAATCTTCATCGGATTCGCATTCTTCTGGGGGTTCATCTACTTCTGAGTCTTCTCCTACTACTTCTTCTATGGCGTCTTCACTACTTTTTGGTTTTATTACGCCATTTGATGCGAAGACAGGACGTTACTCTAAGTACGTCATCCGCTTGGATACTTTCTTCGCCGCCAATGGTATCAAACCAGAACAACGCGTAAATATATTCATCGCTTCTATGGACGCCGCGATTCTTGAGCTCTTATTCAACTTGTATACGCCTGTGGATCCGAGAACCAAGACATTCGAAGAACTGGTCAAAATTCTTCAGAATCATTTCGAGCTTCCGCTATTAGAAGTGGCCGAAAGCCAACACTTCTTGGCCCGCACCCAAAAGGATGGTGAGCTTATCTCGGACTTCGTGGCGGACCTAAAGAAACTCTCCATCAAATGCAATTTCGGTGATGATCAACAGCGTGCGCTTCGGGATCAATTCTTTTCTGGGATCAGAAGCGAATTTACCAAAAGACGCTTATTAACAGAAGCCGGCTTGGATTTCGATAAAGCTATTCATTTGGAAACACAACTGGAAGTTGCAACCAAGGAAGTCCTCAATTTGCAAAGACTTTCGTCTTCTTTGGTAGTACATAAGGTGGACAAAGCCGTAATCAATTCAAAGCAACGCAAAGATTTTCGTAAGCCATCGTCAATTAAGAACTCCAATTCGTCCACATATCCGAAGAATCAATGTCATCGTTGCGGATCTAAAGAACACTATGCTCCGAAGTGCAAACATGTCACTACGAAATGCAACAACTGTGGCAAAACAGGTCATTTGGCTAAAGTATGCCGAAGTGGCAAGCTTCTAAACCGAATAATAAAGGCTCAGTTGGAACTATTCTTAATACTATAAAAGAATCATCAACTGATTCAATCATAATTCCAGTCTCGATAAACTCACAAACTCACACGTAATCATCATGGAGTTGGACACTGGAGCTTCGGATTTATTAATCGGAATCGATCATAGGAACGCTGCTGGCAAACCTTAAATTACAAAGACGTCTATTATTCTTCGAACAGCTACCAGTTATTGGACGGTTTGTCGCAATAGTTACAATTAATAATGCAACAGCAAAAGCATCAATTGTGGTCGCGAATACGAAGTCCTTACCTGCTCTACTGGGACGTGATTTTCTTACAATGTTTCCGCTCGACTGGTCAATCATCTCCAAAAGGCTAAACAAAGGTTTACATTTTGTTAATTCGATTACTCTTAAAGACATAAGCGCGCAATATCCGGTTCTGTTCTCAAATGAATTGGGTTGTGTTTCGGGTGTCAATGCTACCATTAAGCTTCGCGAAGGTTCTACTCCTAAGTTTTGCAAACCTCGTCCAGTTCCTTATTCACTCAAGTCAAAGATCGAACAGATCTTGAGCGACTTAAAAAGCTTTGGGTAATCACGAAAGTCCTTAAGTCTGATTGGGCAGCTCCCATTGTTCCTGTGCTGAAACCTTATGGATCCGTTCGTATCTGCGTATACTTCAGTGTAACACTTAATCCATCTATTTAAACGGATTGGTATCCTCTGCCATCAAATGAGGATCTCTTCTTGAAACTCGCTAACTTCAAAGTCTTTTCGAAACTCGATCTCAAAGACGCTTACTTAAAAGTTATTTTTAAACGACAAATCCAAAGAGCTTGTCGTTATTAATACTCATAAAGGCTTATACCGTTACAATCGTGTTCCTTTTGGTGTCACTTTTGCACCTGGTCTCTTTCAATTCGTTATGGAAGAGACCGTGAAAGGTCTAAAGGGTGTCGCGGTTTTCCTTGATCACAACTTCATCGGTGGCCCAAACCAAGCAGTACTCGATCGAAATCTTCATGCATTGCTTCATCGACATCAAGATCGTGGTATGAAACTTAAAAAGGAGAAATGCCTAATTTCGTAGTCTTCAGTCGATTACTTAGGACATGTCATCTATGCATCGGGAATTCGTCCACTATCTACAAAAATTGAAGCAATTCTGAAAGCACCAAAGCCTAAAGACGTAAAAGCAGTTCGAAGTTTCTTCGTCCGTATACTTAAGGATGGAATGCGATCGTTTGGTAATGTTAAAGACTGGGAGTAGGCAGTACTCAACAATTTATTTACTTATCGGACAACTCCAAATACAACAACTGGAAAGACTCCATAAGAAGTCTTAATGGGTCCAAACCTAAGAACAAAATGGGACTTACTCAGGAACAGTCATCGAATAAAAGTCGAGAACGCTCAACTTAGGCAAATTGGATCTAACCCTAAACCTTCAAGAAGCTTCGTCGTTGGTGATCATGTCTGGACACGCGATTTCCGTCCTAAGCACATAAATGGATAGACGGTTCAATTGCGGAAGTTCTTGGTACACGCAACTACAAAGTCTCAATAGCACTTGGCATACTCAAACGTCATTTAAATCAAATCAGGAAACGATTGCTTGACGTCAATCCTTAACAGCCGCCTGAACTGTTGGATAATATTGCTATGACTGTATCAACAAATTAATCATCTGAAGAATACGAATCACATGATAAATCAAACACTTACGATACCGATGATATTACATCTTGTGCTTCGGACGATTCAATCGATAATCCTGATACTTCATCAAAGCAGATTCAACCGCTAATACGAGGTACAGAAATCGAAAGCCTCCAGATCGTTATTGTCCGACGTCATAACGGCGGTGGAGGAACTATAGTGTATGCTTATGGAACTAATGCATTGCTTATAATAAAATATTCAATGCTTGAATGTTAACGTTTTGCTTAACTGATTATTCGCCTATGTTTTACATAATGTTCACTCTCGTGAACATTGTGGTCTAGGCTTCTGTGGTATCACGTGGTTCTTCGGATCATTCTTTTTCAGCTGTCATCGTCGTTACTTACATACAGTTCCGACAACTACTGTCGCGTACATTACAATTATCAAGACACTGATCAAAATCACCGAAACTCGAAAATTCTAATTCTAATAGAACATTCAAAATTTTTCCGGAAGAATCGATAACTATTGTGAATTTATGTAACTAGAGTTTAAGCCCAACTTCGTGAGGATATGGTTTGAAATTCTGAAAAAACACTAACAATTGAAACCCTAACCAGCCATACCAACACAAACAAAGTTGTCCCCACAAAACCCCACACGATTCGACTCAACCCAACTCGATCAGAAACCACCCCATACCAAAGGACCCACTCCATCCTATCTGATCAAACCCCACCCGACACCATCCCACTCCACCCGACCCCATCACACTCAACCCGAGCCCATCCAACCCCACCCGAACATGTTTTATGTTGTAACCGTATTATTGAGAAAATAACTGTTATTATTTTTCTTCACTCAAAGAAAATTTTTTTTAATATTTAATTTAATTTGAAACGTGAAATTTATAAAAATATTTTTGAATATAAATATATTTTCTATTATAAAATAAACATTTCTTAACGTTACGTATGTTATTAATCAGTTATTTGTTAAATTATGACATCGAATAGACAAACAATAACCTCATACATACCTTGAATCCATTAACGCTTTTTAGCTAATATTTTCAAAAATGTTTTGAGTTAGTTATCAATATTTAAACCTAAAATTGGTTACTACATTTTCTATTCATAAAATACGTACCTGTTGTTAATAAAAGATTCATAAAAAGTCATAAATTATATTAAAATAATTATTTTATTGGCAATCAATATTTCAAAAAAAACCTATCAATGTCATAACTTTCAAAAATATTAAAGGTAAATATTATTCATAGGTTTTGTAATGGCTTTGCTTTTTGGGATAGTTTATTACGTGTTTTGGCGGTATTTTAATTTTTTGGAAAATATTATTGATTAAAATAATTAAACAAATCACATTATTTTATAGATTTTACAGCTATATTTTCATAATATAATCATAACAAATATAATGTTAAATTTATAAATATATGTATGCATTTAACATTTGTTTAAAATATTACATACTATATTTTAATTATGTAAATTTAATATTTTTAAAAAACTTAACAATTATACAGAATGAAGGCCAGCATAACTATAAAAAACTAGTTTATTCAAAACTTTAATGACATTTAAAATATTTTAGTTGTGAGTTTTAAAGCGCGGTTTATGGAAGCAATTATTGTATTAAAATTAAAATTAGAGACAGTTATTTGTTAACTGTTTTGTCTGTTTAGTTCGGATTAAAAATTTACAAACCGCAGGACGCAGTTTTAAAAGACGATGTGGTATAAACATTTCTTATTAAAACTATATAATTTTTTTCAAAAGCTTTATTTGGAATTCCATTAACACTTCAGTGGTATTACCAAAAAAATTTCATTTAAGGTATTTTGGGATAAAAATATTTTGATGCCTTCCACAGTGCATTGCGCATCACGTTTCACGCGCTGCACCCCTATGCTTAAACTCTTCGTGTTTTACAGAAAATGTTAACTAAACGGGGAAAATCGCATTGAAAAGCATTGACATCCATTTAAGGTATTATGAGGTAATAGATTGCCCCGTAATTACTTTAGGGTGTTTATAAATTTTATTTTAACTGATTAAGGAATGAAAAATACTGATATACTGGAAATAATTAAATGAGGCATATCTAAAACCCCAAGAAAATCGCTTTTAGGATAAAAAAGTTATTAGCGCGCGAAGAGGCATTGGGGTCGTTTTTATCCCACATTTCCACTGAAGTGTTAACAAATAACAAAGCCATTTTCAAATAATAGTTGTAGAGACAAAAACAATATCCAAAAGCTAAGGTATTAGTTATATGAAGTTGTTCTAAATATTTAGCGTTTACGTTGAATTTGGTCGATAGAGAAAATTAGTTGGCGTATACATTGATGGTATATTCAATCAAACGAAGTTAATGGCAACGGTATTATTGGCTAAAATGAAATAGATATTATGCGATCTACAGCTGCACTAACAATCGAGCATTGTTGTACTAATGTTTGTACAAACTTTTTCATCGTAAAGTACAATCCCTTAAAGACAGACCATTATTTGGATATTTTGAATGATAATAACTATATGGCTGCCTATTATATGCTTTTTGACGAAACTTGGAAAAATAATGAACTTGACTTTACTGAATTCAAGTTTGATAGACGCACAAACTCATCATCCGTTAAACACGTAAATGGGAATGTTATATATTCAAAGTTAAACATCAAAGAACTATTTACTTATTTATTATGATATTACTAGAGAATCAAAATTATAGCATTTGCTACTTTTTTGTTTCATATGTTAGAACCATAAAAATGTATTTATGCTTAACAAATGGCATAAAATCCTGTTCACTGTTGCAAAACAGTTGTAGAAATTTTACTCTGAGAGCAAACAATGCTCCAGTTTTACATTCAATCATATAAAGATACTGTTGCTTTGTTGGACATGTATAGCTGTCGCGCCAGTAAATGTCTGGTCCTATTTATATATTTTTATTATTGAAAACATTTATTTGACATATACCTTGTCCGATATGGCATTGAGATGCATGATCAATGAATAATTTGGTCGCTTCTGGTACTAAATTAATTGGGAATTTTTTCACTATGGTATCCAATGTCTGAATTAGTATATATGAGCCCGCATTGATGCACAAAGGAATGCCAAATATTAGATGATCTGCTGGACGTCCACGACTTGTAATTGAATTATATTATTTTATTTGAACTGAATGTAAAATCTTGTTTTTATATTTTACATAAGACTTGCATTATGAAGCGTTTCTATTATATCTGTCACTAACTTTAAATTTTCTTCGGACTCTTTTAGCCAATAATTCATTGCCTAAATTTATAAAACCCTTGAATAGTTTTATAAATAAGAATAAAACGCTAATAGAACTTTACTTACTGTGTAAAATTTAGTTCTAAATTTTTTGCTTTCAAGTTCTATCATATAGTTGTACGGAAGAAGAATAATCTAATTTTCAAAATTGAAAATCATTAATATCAAAACTTTTGACGCATTTAAGTTTAGTAAATAAAATGTAAATTTTATTTTTTATTTAGTATAGTCTATAATTTTTATAGTCTATAGTCTATAGTATAACTAAAAGTTTTTCAATAGTCTATATGTTTATAATAAATACATGTGAGACTATACAACCAAAATGTTTGTTCCACTGCATACTCAAATAAACAATGTTAACAATTAGGTCTTAATGTTTGCTTCTCAATTTAGCAAAACCTGATATTGTTAATTTAAATTTTAGGATAGAAAGCACGTTACAGAAAAGTCATTTGTTAAAATAGAAAACCTAATTGTGATTTGCTGTATTTACGGTGATATAGACAAAAACAAAAGATTAATTTAAAAGATAAACCATATTAATCCACTTATTCTAAAGTATAAACTAGAATAGAAAACGGGCTTCCGTTTTGTTGGGCAACACGAGCCTGGTTCGGGCCTAATAATCAAAAACTCGGACCGTGACGGACTTTAATGTTTCTCTAATTTTTATGGAATATTCTAATTTTATATATTTTAGAAATTAAAATATCTAAAACACAACATTTTTGTTTAATAATAGTTAATTTAATATAATCAGATAACAAAAACATAATAAAAAACCTGTAAAAGAGGATAAATGCCAAATACAAGCCTCATTTTTCTGATAAAAAAATGAATATTAATGTATGAATAGAATATTTGAATATTATACTGATATTATTTTATTAGTTTTTTTATATCTTTAAGGAAACTTAAAATATACGTCATTATTAACTTTTTGTGTCGTTTTTTACTCTTTATATATAAAATTATTCATTTTCGTTTATAAAATTTTCCATATTATAATTATTGATTTTGCATATTTTGCATATTATGTAATACTGCGTGAAGTTGGAAATACTCGTAACATAGGATAAAATATTAACTTAATTAGAGATTAGGTCAGTTTATAAAATATAATTCATTGACTTGTGTGTTGCTATGCCTATATCTTTTATATAAATCAACAGTTATTCAAAATATGAAACAAAACAAAAACAAAATCAATTTTTTGTAAATGATTGAATAGTAAAACTATTTATGTTGGACATTGAAAATTTTTAAATTGGTTTATTTTAATTTAAGTTTGGGCCTCTCTTTATTACGTTTAAATTGTTCTCCGTTTTGACTTTGCTAGAATAATTGAAAGCTATATGTGTAAAGCTCACCTTTTTTTACAAATTATGATTTTAAAAATTTCTTTTGTTTCTCTTTGTTTAACTTTTGTTGTTTGCCTTTGTTTCTCTTTGTTCGATGTGTTTTTATTAGTAATATAATTTAAGAAAAATTATAACTATGGAAATTAGCTAAAAATCTTAAAACTAGAGTTTGATTTTAAAAAATGTAACCAAAAATCAATATATAATTTGTCTATGAAGCTATATTTTCATAATGAGTAGAGAATCAAAATTATAGCATTTGCTACTTTTTTGTTTCATATGTTAGAACCATAAAAATGTATATATTCACGAATCACATAGTATGGAGTCGTTTCAGCTCCATTTATAAATGCTATATTTTGCTATCTTTGAAGATAAATGCTAGAAATGCTATTTTGGCTATTTTATCCTAAAACAGAAAATTTGTCGATTAAATCTGACGAGTTTTTGTTACCCTCCCTTAATTTTTTTATTAATATAAAAAAATAACAATTTTAAAACTTAAAAATATATTTTCTTTTAATATTTTAAACTTTTTTATTTAAGAAAAAGTTATAAAACTGCTAAAATAATTGAAAATTGATTTTAAGTTAATATTAAAGTAATTTTAAAATTTATAAATGCTATTTATAAGTGCTATTTTTGTCATAAATTAATGCTATTTATAGCGCTATTTTATATGCCATAAATGCTATTATTTTGATTCTCTAGATATTACAAAGAACTTTTTGAATTCATCACTAATTTGGTTAAGGAATTTACAAACTAAATTATTTACGAATCTTCTAATAAGATAATGTAAGGTTTAATCAAATATATAATTAATTGCCTGAAAAAATTGTGGGGGGAAAAAGTAATCGTCATTTTGTATTTTAATATCGCTAAGGAATTAATTAATGGACAAATACTAACAAATTATATAACTAAAGTTAGTTAATATTTATTGAAAATTTTACTAACAACAAATTCAAGAACGATTTTTGATATATTATTTTATAGAAACATAACAGTAGTTGTTTATTCTTATGATTCATACTAATCTTTCATAAATCAATTTCTTTCGAATTCAAATAAGCTATACATTAAATTATCGTAAATTCATAAACACTAAACCCTAGACTACGAGCCAAACAATAATTCTAAGCTAACCGTAATCTAGTGAAATAAAACTATTATTACATTTGGGTAATAATTAATAAATAATTTTAATTAATCATGTTTGATATTTAAATCTTTTTTTGAAATACTAAGTGTTTTTATGAAAAAAAATCAAACATCGTTTTTATACAAATCCAATTTTAGTAATGAAGTAAACCGTTTACATATTTAATATTTTTCTCACATTTAGATGCCTAAACTAAAAACTGTAATAACGAATAATCAAATAAATCGATACTATTGTTTTTGTACAAATATGATTAAAGTAGTATTGCAATGCTTAAAGAATTATATGATTTAATACTACTAGAGACCTGCGCAGGCTCCCAGCCCACACCCCACCCCTCGCTCCTTCTCCGCGCTCCCTTCTCTCGTATCCATCTCTCGCCTCGTTCATAACATTCATCATGCCCTCCATTCCATTTCAACTTCAGTATGCCTTTCAATGCTCGAGTGATATCTTATGTGTAAGCAGAAATGTAATACATGTTGTATTTTTATTATATAATATAACTTTATATAAATTGTAATTATTACACTTGAATATTTGATTCAATGCTTACGTATTATAAACATAACAATCCGAAAAACATGTCCTTTTTTATTATGCATTGAAAGTATTATGTACTATTGTTTCCATTTTTTAGAATTTAAATTGATAGTTTCGATTAATTTGAAATTGAAATGCTATTGAAATAAAATAAAATTTTAAAATTTAGAATAGAAATGCAATTGAAAATAATTTAAATTAAAAATCGAAATCAAAATGGAATAGAAATTAATGCCGTTTAAAAAATTTAAATTGAAATTCAATTTATACAAATTACAAACAAAAATTAAAATTAAAATTAATATGTAATCATTTTTGCAAAATAATCAGTAAAAATTTTGCTTTTTAACGTTAAAATAAGCTAAAAATTGAAATGGAAATTTAAATTATATTAGCATTTCCATTTCGATTAATTGAAATTAAAATGAAATTGAAATAAAACGCATTTTTAATTTTGAAATCGAAATAGGATTGAAATTAAAAAATGAATAATAATCGAAATTGAAATGTAATTGAAATAAAAATTATTTTAAAAATTGAAATTAAAATGTAATTGAAATAAAAATTATAGTTAAAATCGGAATGGAAATGGAAATATACAGAACATATTATAAATTTTCATTCTCTTTATTGTCTAGAATTATTTTTATTATATTGATTTCTTAATTGCTAATGAATGTTAACTTATTAATTAAATCATAAATATAATTCAAATTTTATAATCGCATTCTAGTATTCATATGGAAATTTTACATAATTTCATTTAACAAAGCATTTCAAACAATGTTATGTCACAGTAAACTAAACCAAGACTAATTTTTTATTCAAAGTGAATTTTAGAACTAAAATTTTAGAAGTAAAATCGAGTAAATTTTAAATATTTTAAAAAATGTCAATTATACCTCTCTATAAGTCCAACTTATTATGTTTATTAATAATTTATTCTATATGTTCTTCAATAAGCAGTATTACGTAAGAAGTGTTCTTTATACCATTATTGGAAACTGGCTCTGGAAATTTCCAGAAAAAGTTTCCAATAATGGTATAAAGTTTTTAGAAATGTAAAAAGAAAATCAAACAAAATAAAATTCAAAAATTTAATATTCAAAAATTATAAGTTTACATATGTATGTAATAACTTATTTTACATTTATTACAGTCAATTTTTAAATTTTTTTCCAACATTGAAATATGTAAAAACATACGCTTGCAAAGGTGACCGTGGTCTAGCAGCAATCGTTTTAAATGGAGAACTGTGTCAGCTAACGGGTGAATATCATCAATTTTTAAATTGCATTTAACGCATACCATATTTTCGGAATCGTCAAATTCCAATGGCTTGGAAAAGCAACGAAAACACAACAGTTGATCTCGTGAGAGAATAGCCAGCTGAAACAATAACGATTTAATAACCATTCCACTGATTACTCTTGTTTGAGGCTAAAAAGAGAAAAAACTAATGAAAAATTTTTAAAGTATTTTAATATTTTAAAACATACCTCAGTTGCATTAACGTCGACTTCGGCAGTTCCTTCCGAATAATCTCTGGTGTTCGGTGTGCGAGCCATTCGAGGAGATGTAGCGTTTCTTATTCGAACCATTAGATCCAACCAAAAGGCGAATTAAATTTAAACTGAGTTTCCTATCGTTTATATACGGTTAATTTAGATAGAATTTTCCTTGTCTGGAGCTAATTTCAATGAACTTTTGAACAAAATCCCGAAATGAACTTTTTTAATAGAAATAAACAATACAAGCTTTGTATATGCTATGAAAATACTTGAACTTTTGGAATATTCTAGAACAAGGTTTTACATTGAACTGTACAACACAAACAACACTTGAACTTTTTACTATTGAAATATAATGCTTCAGTATTAACAGTACTACAAAAAAACTTTAACTTTTTTGCATCAAAAATCTTTCCCATAGCGTTATGCATGCATTAGTAATGGTACAATGCATATACAATAGAAATAGTAAAAACAATGGAAAGGGTTAAAGGGTTATAAAATAT
>JAQGAW010003778.1:0-11929 GCA_034698025.1 Phthiracarus crinitus | reverse complement strand
AAGCTATGCTTAAGCATAGGCAGTAAAACGCATTCAATAATAGCACGCATTCAGTATACAAAATACTTTAATAACTATAAATCATAGCTGTTAGCCGATGATAGACGACTCATAGTATAAACAGTGCAAATGAATAAAGAAGTAGGGGAAAGCATTGGGGAAAGATTTGATACATAATAAAACTAAAACTATGCTCAGACTTTTAGGCGCTGTCTATCATCGGCTAACAGCTATGCTATAAATAAATGTTAGCATTGAAATACATAACGTGGAAAGTAAACACATTGAAGTTAGCATACGAGTGACACGTGTAATAAGTTAATACAAAGTAAGCATCATTATGACTAATATGTTATACAGTAATAAGTCATAACGAGTACAGTATTGAATATAATTGTGAGTCACTGTACTTCTAGCAAAATCTAGAAGTACAGTAAAGTATGAAAAACGTTTACAGTTTATAGTGATGTGACTGGAGTTCACATACACTACACCAACAAACTTCAATGACAACTAATAACAAAGGACAACCAAATTCGGGTTCGTCCGAATCCAGACTTTTTTATTATCCTTTGAGGACATCTATAAAAGGTGTTTATATGAAGAATTTAGTAATTTAAACCCTAATTATTTTTCCAGAATCTCCCGAATTTTCACTTTTTTGCTTGAATTATCCCGAAGTGTTTAACTTTTTTCAAAAATATCAATAATTTTGTTGAAATTTGACAAATAAGGCCAAAATTGAAAATTTTAACTTTTAAATGCGATATGATATTTTTTTGTCAAAATTGTACAAAATATTATTCAATTTTGATGATTTTTATAGAATAATGTTTTAAAACCTCAAAAAACAAATCAGTCTTTAATTTTGTTAATTATTTTTTAAAAATATATAATAATACATAGCCCGAACTCGCCCCGAAAGGCGCATTTTGATGCCCCGAATCCCTCTCGCATTTGGTTGTCATTACCAATAACCATAACATTTAAAACTTATTCAACATTCACTCAATTCCCAATTAAATTTGAAAATTTTACTCCAACTCAATTAATTTTAAGCCTATTATCTCAACTCCAATCCCATTCCAATGGAGTTAGAGTTGAAATTTCTATCTCTAACACACACTAACTGTAAGTTTGAAACTAAAAGTTGAAAACTAAATAAAAAGTACGAAAACAAGTATTATTAACTGTTAAGTGTTGTGAGTTTATAAGTTAATATTTGTCAAACTGTACGCAAACTTATATAATACTAATACTAATACTAATTACTAATAATAGCAATAGAAGTTAAGCGCCGTTTCTGTTGTGTCTGTTAACGTGCTTTACTAGTGATTTACCAAAATCAACATCTATTTTCATTAATTCTATGCTCAAATAACGTACAGATATCGAGTATGAGAAATACTGATAAGAAGGTAATGAGTTTGGAAAGAGTTGCGCACACGTACTCATCGCACGCATTGAACACATGCTCGGATCAGTTGCCGCCACAGTTCGCAGACTCGGCAATGGTTGAGGTGATGGGCGATAATGGCGCGCATTATAACGCGTTCGTGTGTGACGTCGAACAGCTCAATGAAGTGGCATATATTACTGTGGCGTTTCCTAATGATTGGTGTCCAATGCAGAGGTTTCCCATTAATCGCATACGACTGCCACCGCGTGACCAACGCATTGGTAGCTCTGATGTCGCGAGCGGTGACAAGTCTTCTAACGAATTCTCTGAGGGCTCTGTTGTTGAGGTTATGGCTAAGTCTGTCGATTCGGACGAATATGGTTACTGGAAGGCAACCATTCAAATGATTAATGGTTAGCGCATTATCACCGATCAGTTTAACAACTATTTGATTATGTTTTATCTTAATCTTAATTTATCGTAATATTTTCAGGAACGTATTATGTGGTGAGATATTTCGTTAATAACGAAAAACCGATTGATTCAGATAATCCTAAAACCGGCGATAATAATATGGTTGGGAATCGAAAACACGGGTCACAGCGACAACAACAACAACAACAATCACTATCACCGCAACAACAGGCGCAGCAAACTTTCGGCGAAATTGTGACCAAAGAACGCATTCGTCGAGTCAATACTAATCCACATTTGTCTGGTAATCCGTTTTATCGCGTTGTTGTCGACGTTCCCAAAGACATTGCAGAAAAGAAATTGGAATTTATCGCTAACAATAACACGCACAAGCAGTTCAAGAAATCACTGGGAGTTATATCTGTAAAGTTTGAGGCCAATAATAGCCGATTGATATGTATTGGTTTTGCCGATAAGGATAAGGAGTATATTCGAGAAAACACCAAAAATCGTGCGATTATGCTGAGTGACATGCACTTCAGAAGTATGCGACAGAAGTTGGAGTTAATTGCAAAAAACGAGATCTACAAGAATCAGTTGAGATCTTTGTTAGGAGATTACGTGAATAAGTTGGGCGATGGACAGTACGAGATCATTGTACGCGTTTCGCCCAATTTCGTGGGTTTGGCTATCGGTAAAGAAGGCGCAAATTTGAAACAAATCCTGGCTATCGATGGAGTGCTGTCTGTCGAGAATCTTAAGGGCATTTTTCGTGTTCGCGGTAAACAGTTTTTGATTACGGTTTTTATTGAATTTAAATTTAAATTTTAATTGAAATCTCGCCAACAGGTAAGAGTTACGAGGCGTGTCTTCGCGCTCGCGATATGTTGCAGTATATGGAAGTTGTGGTTGAAATACCGCGACAGCTTGTGGGACACGCTATCGGCAAGAATGGTAGATATATCCAAGAAATCATTAACAAGTCTGGCATTTACAATGTGATGGTTAAGGGCGATAAAAAGGAAGAGGAATTGACACAAACAGTTTCATTCGTATTTCTCGGCACTTGTTATACCATTGAAAACGCGAAAATATTACTGCGATATCACTTGAACTCAACTCTCGAAACCGATAAAAATGGCAAAATTATCGAAATCATCGATCAAACGCCAACTCGAATGATTGTTAAGTAAAATTATTGATAATAAATTAAAAGTTAAAATAGAAAATAAACGCGTGTCGTATACAATATTTAAAATATCTACAGATAAAAGAAATTATTATCGTTATTATAATATTTGTAACTATTTATCATTTAAATCTTTAAATGTTTATATAAATCTTCATTGTATTCAAAAATTCTATTTCTAATATTAATAAATAAGATTATCGTTTTGCATTCATAACGTTCTTTCTGCTTCTTCTATATCACTATATGAAAACAGACAAAGCTTTATGGCTCGCTGTGTCGAAAGCACATATGGATTTCATGACAAAAGCGTGTTTTGTTGAATTGTTTACATCGATATATTTAACATTTTATTTGTAAATAGATAATAACTAAAACGGGACTGTAAAACTTAAAGACCGGGACTAAAAAGTTTCAAAACGGGCGAGAAATCGGGAAAATAAAAAAAATTTGAAAACAATATTTTGTTTATAAATTAAAATTTGAAGGTTTTGGAACAAAATGCTTATTTATTTAATAAAACGCAAATTTAAAATAATTTTTAACATAAATTTTATTCTATTCTTGGGAAAAATAATAAATTTTTCTAATTAAATTATCCTTCAATATCTTATCAACTTTTCCATCGCATCTCTATCATAAAATGTTTTTGAGAAGTTAACAAATTGAAAATTTTTTAAAATGGTTTAACTTTTCTAAATATCAAAAAATTTTTCTTTCAAAATATGGTTAAAACGGGAAAAATATAGACAAAATTCGTAAAACGGGAGATTTATCGGAAGATTTAGAAAAAACCTTAAAATCGGGAAAATTATTGTTATATAATTTTAATTAAAAAAAGTTAATCTTTTAATTAAAAGAATTTTCCGAAGATCAGAAATCCTTTTTTAAAACGGGATTTACCCGCTAAATCACATCCTTAATCATAACATAATAAATACCTGCAGTTTGCATATATACAAAGCGAGAATAATAAAATTAATTAATTTCAGCATATTATTGAAATTGACTCAATAATTAAGTAAATATGTTTGAAACATCATCTGCTTTGCGTGGTATTTAAATCAATCCATATCATAGACAAAAGAGGAATTATCATAAATGCAGCGCCGAATTCGAATACTAAACCAGGAAAAAACTGAATACTCCATCCGAATATAAGCGTAAAGAATAAACTGGAGAGTGAGGGCGATAACGATTCTAAGATCGATAGTAATCCAAACACTTTTCCAGACTCGTGTTCAGTTACCAAATTCGATAACTTTGTTCTTAAGCTGATTGCTGTCAAACCAGATGCTGAACCTGTAATAAAATACTAAAACTTGTAAAACTCAAGTTAGAAAATTATTATTCATTTATCTAACCTAAAATAATCGACGCATAATATCCGTAAGGACTCACATAAGAACCGATAAATAGATTACTGAGAAAAATCGATATGATTCCTATAATGGCTAAACTTGTGTCGCGCAGTTCTAGCTTTAGCACTAAAAACGGTACTACTATTGTCATCACTATTGTGTTAACGATCGAATTAATAGAGTGCACGTTAGAGTAATAAGTTGCTGACCAGTAATAAACTTTTTCGATAAATAAAAAATGTATCTGTTTTATACCAGATATCGAACCCACAACAAAAAACATTGATATAATCGCGAGCCATAACTGAGTACGTCCGCGATTCTCGCGATATCTTGAACAACATTTCCACATTTCTTTGATGTTTTTGATATTAAATATTAGTTTTAATGAATGGCACCTAAAAACGCATAAATTAACAAGAATTTCTTTAAATAAATTGCTATTAAATTGTAAACCGTGTATATTTTTTTCCGTCATTATTAATACCATCGTTGCTATTGTGGTTTATATGGTTATTGTTAATTAATGCTTGATTGTCATCTGTGAGAGTCGTTTCATTGACAGTCAAATATATGAACAATAGCGCTAAAAGTTGTATGATTAAGCTGATACTAAAAACGGTAATATAGTTATGCAATTGACCGCCACTACTATTTGGAGTGTTCCTCAAAATCTGACCTCCGATAAAGGTTCCCAAAGGTTGGCCTTTAAATTATAATGAGATTTATTAACTTTCAACGTTTTGTTAATAAAAAAGTTAATTTATAGATTAAAATAAACCTTAAATAGAAAATGAGAAGTTTTTCTCAAATTACCCAATAATGTGCATAATTCAACAAACGTAAATCGTAAAGATTTTCGATTGGCTGGAGTGCTAACCGATACAAAACTATAAATAGCCATCATTGATACGCTCGAACCACCAGTCAATGCGAATGGAATTGAAGTCAATAACATGAATCCAGGAGCTAAACGTGAGAATAATACGAAAATTAAATTAATTTTGGATTCTTTTATGCTTTATAAGCACTCTTAAATTATTTGGTTTAGTTTTTGGCATTCAATTACCGGTAAATGATTACCTAAATAAAAATAGAGTGCATTTATCATTTGTAAAATTGTGTGAGAGATTTCGCCTACGCTTGAGAAACATAGTACTAATTTTCGGCCACCGATGTACTTATCAACCAATGATCCAATTAGAAGACACCAAACAATTTCTGGTAACGTTTTTATTAATGTACTAAATTGTGTTTAATTTGATGGAACATTTATTAAACAAATATAGAAAATTTTTAATTACCAAATATGTTTTTAAAAAACACGCTAAACTTGAGTTGTATGAGTAATTAATATTGAATTTTGTCCAATAATTGACAAACCTATAGAAACCGTACTGCGCAGATACTGTCAGAATTTGATCTTTAAAATCTCCCGGATCTTCTGATGGTTTGATATTATTTAGATTCCCGCAAAAATCGTCAGTTTGATTGAACGTATTTATGCATATCTTGTCCTGAAGTAATAAAGTTCCGGTCACTGACGTTACCGATCCTGCGAATACCCTAAGAAATTGATAGGGTTCTACTTTTAAAAGTTTAATAAATGACCAAAACTTTAATAAACTCATTGTTAAAAAATAATATATTCTATTAAATTCTATTAAAAATCTCTATTAAATTTTATAATTATAAAATTTTTTATGAAAATCTCATTTATTTATTTACAAATATATTTTTTACTCACACCCAGTCATAAAAACATCTGTGTTACCACTTTTTCTCTTATCATTAACTAATTATATGCGTGATAAGCGATAACACCGTTTGATTTATACGTTGATTTGTTTTGAAGGTCAACAAGTAATTAACATGAAGGTTAACCGTCTATGTGTTAATAGAATGTTTTAAATACCGTAATGTGAGGTTTCGCCAAACACTCATGATTTTTGAATGCTAATTCAGCTAAAATTACAATTAAGACAACTTAAAAGTTCTATTTATAAACTTATAAACATTTATTTATATTTTTAAAAAATTAAAAAACGGTTCATATCTCTATACATAATTAATTTCGGAAAAGAAGCAAATAAAATATTAAAATATTTAAAAAAAACAAATGTAAATCATAAATAGATAATTATAGCATTGTTCGGCAAAATAATTTAATCGATTTAGTAAATGTTTGCAAAATATTCGATACGCTCTCGAAGGCGTATATATTTATCGTATGCATGTAAAGTGTTTAATGTGAGAAAATTATCGAAATGATTGATAACTGATGATAAGCTAAATTTAATTATTTATTAAATCACTTTTAAATAAAAAAATTTTTAGGGTTAACTATACATTAAACTAAAATATACAGTACATAAACGTTTATATACAGTCATTATTTATTACGAACATATTTGAGATCAATCCACATAATCGATACCAAAGGTATTATCATAAGCGCAGCCGAAACTTCAAAAACAAGTCCCGGAAAGAAATTAATACTCCATTTAAATAAAAAAGTGAAAAAAAGTGAGGATAATGTAGGCGTTAGTGACTCCAGCACTGATACCAAACTGAAAACTTTTCCCAATTCGTTCGTATCGACTAATTTCGATAATTTAGACCGAATCCCAATCGTTATTAAGCCGTGAACTGAAGCTAACGTAAAAAATAAAATGATATAATAATTGAAATAATCAATAATAATCAGTATTGAATCAGTTGAATACCTATTGATATGTAATAACCGATTG
This sequence comes from Phthiracarus crinitus, assembly GCA_034698025.1. Classification (NCBI taxonomy): domain Eukaryota; kingdom Metazoa; phylum Arthropoda; class Arachnida; order Sarcoptiformes; family Phthiracaridae; genus Phthiracarus; species Phthiracarus crinitus. The sequence continues at coordinate 4,816 of JAQGAW010003778.1, read as the reverse complement.
GGCTCTGAATGGATCCGATTATAATAGACCTGATTATCGATGACGTTAACCCAATAATAGCTAAGTTAGTGTCACTGAATTTCCATCTAATAACGAATAGAGGAACCACTGTTGTCATCATAATTGTGTTGATAACTGACTGAATTGAGTGTATATCTGAGTAAAAAGTGGCTGACCATAGATAAACTTTTTCGGAGAACTGAAACATAACTTGAAACACACCGATGACAGCAATGGCCATAAAACACATCGCCATAATCATTATCCATATTTGCTTTCTTCCCTGATTTTCGCGGTGTTTTGTGCAACAGATCCAAACATCTTTGATGTTTTCCGTATTAAACAATAATTTTATCGGATAATACCTGATATGAATAAAATGTATTTAGATTTTAAGTAGTGTTGTATAGATACCAACTTTTTTAATTTCTATTCTATTCCTATTTCCATTCCAAGAATACTATACAACACTAATTTTAAGTAATTACGATATAAACGTTTCATCACAAGAGTTTCATTACATGTATTATAATATTCATAGGGTCTAAAAGAAGAAAGTTTATTACTGTAATGTATAACGTGTTGTGCGCTAAACCTACAAGCGCTCAACAAGCCTTAAACTCATTAGAAAACAATCAGCGGCACTCTTTGTTACAATTCATTCCCCTATAAACGCGGTTTTTAATGAGTTTTAGGCTTGTATAGGCTAGTATGGCGATAAAACATCTATTTCTAGTTTATAGATTTCGATTCAGTATTTAAAGGTTGAATTACTTGTTCGTTTAATAAATATTTTATAAATATATTTAATTTGAATATTTTTTAAAATAATAATAATACTGTAATAATAATAAAGATTGATTACCATTTATCAGTTTGTTGATCATGCAATGCTACTCTTGAGCCGCACTGTTCTTCGCTGGCGATCGCAGCTTCTTTTTCGTTATTGTCATCGCTAACTGTGATAATATTGTTGCCATTGATCTCGTTTTCGATTAATGGCAATCTGTCAAAGCTTTGCTTTTTTTCGTTTATAACCAAAAATAAATAGACAAAACAAAAAATTTGTATTATTAACGTAACGGTAAATACGGTGACGTAATTATGGAGACGACCATTTGACCCGTTAGGGGTATTTTTTAGTATTAACCCTCCAACAAAAGTACCCAAAGGAGAGCCTAAAAATTACAGATATTTTTAAAAAATTGTGATTTTTTAAATAATAAACTGTTTTAAGTAATTGATAATATTTGAAAAACTTTTTCCTTAAATTTAAAAATTATTTTTTAATGATATTGTCAACGAATTAATTAAGTACGAGGAAGTTATTATAAAATAAATCATTTAAAAAAACTTTTATCTGAGTTTTAATAGACTTTTCCAAAGTCTAAATCCGTTTAATTATATGATACACAGGTGTAAATTTATGTTTCAGTGCACTTCAAATATAATTATATATTAATTGTACGTTTTGTATATTATTAAACCATTAAATATAAATTTAGTAATCTTAACGAAATGCTAAGTTTACTACTTCTATGAGACTATTTCTTAATGCAATAACATTTACAACAATAAAGATTAACAAACGCAAAGTTTCAGTGCATTCATTTAACTTATCAATTTCTGTTTTGAACATTAACGGGTAAACATTTACAGAAGTTTTTTATTTTTATATTTCTATTAACTTTTAATACAATAAAATAGTTCACGTTTACTGTAGAGGCAGACAAAATGAATAAAAAGAATAATATTGTGAATATTCAGAAGTATATAAATTGATGATTACCTACAGAACCGCATAATTCGATAATAGAGTATCGAATTGAACGAAGGTCTTCGGGAGTCGTCACCGAAACATAACTGTACATTGCCATCAATGCTGCCATAAAACCACCCGACAATGCAATGGGCAGTGCATTCAAGATTATAAAATATGGATCTAAAATCAAACATTTTAATACAGTGTTTCAATAAACAAAGGGAAGCAATGAAAAAGTATTACTCCAATTAAAATAAACAGCATTTAAAATATGCAATATTGAGGCTGCGATGCCACTCAAAGCGGACAGACATAGAAGTATTTTACGTCCGTGAATATATTTATCAGACCACGAACCAGCGAATAGAGACCATAAAACCGATGGAATTGTTTGCAAAAGAGTACTGAAAATTATTATTTATAAGCTAATAGTTGAAGCAACTAAGAAATAAAATTCAAAATAAGATACCCGTAAAGTCCGAATTGAGTTGATGTGGAAAGAATTTGATCTTTAATACCTTGCGGATCATTTTCATTTGTAATCGTGTTTAAATCTATGCAAAAATCTGTTGTTTGGTCATATGTGATCGAACATAATTTGTCCTGAAGAAGTAGACCAATGGTCACCGATGATACCGAACCTGCGAAACTGCTTGCAAACAAATAAGGCTCTAATTTCAACAGTTTCACGAATGACCAAACTCTAGACATTCTAGTAGTCATCGTAACTTATATAAACTTTTTCAAAAAAAATTAAACTAATTAAAACTATTCATTTATACAAAAAAAGTTATTAATTTTAGTTTTTTGGGGTGTCTTTTATTTAGTCAAACAGTCTCATGATTTATATTATATTACTTTCAGGTGATTAAATGTGATACAGCAAAATAAAAAAAATATTTTTCTATTCACCGCTAATTTTGCCTTTTTTCTATAAAGTGGTGCTCTTATCAAATAGTTTTTCTAGTCATGTTATGCGATAAGATTTCATTTACGTTAACCATTAACGCAAATTGAATAATTCGGAAAACATTTTCTATCGTATGTTTCGAAATATTATGTTTGGACTTAATTGTGTTTCAAAACTCTTGTATTTGCATACGAATAAATTAAAATAAAAAATATAATAATTAAAGCATTAAATCAAATATAAAAAACTATTTCGATAATAAAAATATCAGCTTTGAGTGAAAATAAAAAATATAAACATTGATTGCTTTACGAGGAACGTTATTGGAAGTTCCAATTGGGAACATTAAATTAGCTTCGGTTGCATTAAATTATCAAACATTAAATTATTTATTTATTAAATTATAAACTTTAACACTCAGGTTCTTATTCTAATCATAGATGTTCGCGTTGATATAGACTTAGTGGCGAGACATATAAAATAGTGGCGACACGGTATTGTTTGTTAGTGTTTGTTACATTACATAACTCTTTTTTATATGTCTCGCCACTAAGTCTATATCATCGCGAACATCTATGATTCTAATCGTAAACCTTTTAAAATATAAAATTCACTCGATTACTCAATTTGGTTAATATGAAGTTATCAGAACTGCAATTAAAGTTTTAACTCGTATGTTAAAGTTAAAAGTTAAGGATTTTCTTTATCTTTAATCCGAAGCTCATCTCTAACATGTTTTCTACGGTGTCTTCCCAATTCGCCGCCTTTATATTTTAACGTAATTTATTGAAAAATTTTAAACATGTGTTGTTTGTGATCACATGTAAATGATATGGTCTAACATAAATTATTTAATTAATTATTTTTATAAGGCGGTGAACAGGGAAGTGGCGAAAAGGGATGCGGCGAAATGGGGTTGAATTGTCTTCTACTGTAGAAGTGATAAAAAGTTTTATACAGTGTAAGTGTGTCAAGAACTATTTACTGATAAGCGTATATAATATTTATATACGTATATAAAATACCCTTACTTTACAAAATTCTAACCTTGACTCGACATATCTTAAAATAAAAGTATTTCTACTGTAACAGTTTGAATAGCATTTACCATTGTAAACATTTACATGCAAAGCTTGATTATTAGTAATTTATTACAATTAGAATATTCTCAGGTAGTAAAAACGAAACCCGAGACAAACCGAAAAAACAAATATTTTAATCGAATTTAAACAAAACAAAGCAACGTTACCGACCCGAACTGAACCGACCGTTTAACCGTTTTATAAATCACAAATGAGTTAATACATGAAAATAAACAGTAACTTTTTTAAATACAATAAATTACGTAAACATATCTCTTGCTAAATATAGTTTTTATTCTAATATTATCTCAATTAGTATTTAAAAAGTATAGACATTTATTTAAACTAATCGCTAAGGATAGGGATTTCCAGGAAAATCCCATTTATATTCATTGATTGCATTACCGGGAGATTGATATATAAACTTATAATAATAAAACCGTTTTAAAGTAGTTCTATTTTCCCGTTTTTTCCCGTTTATGGCATTTTATAGAAATAATCGCTGATATGAACAAATATTTAAAAATATTCCCGTTTTCACTATATTTAACAAAAATATTTTGAATACTAGTAGAAAAGACGACTATTTGTCTTCAGAATTAAATTAACGTTTAAAAATATAAAAAGCATATTAGTTATAAAAAAGTTGCTTCAAGAATAAGTAATAATAAATGTTATGTTTATTGTTAGTAGACTTTGAATGATTTTTACTCAGTTCAAAAGCTTACTGAAATAAACAAAAAAGCTTATCGCAGCACAAATTCAAATAATATCCAATTTCACACAATATATAATTCAACTTTTTTATAATTTCTTAAATTTAAAATAAAAAATAAAAAATTATTTTACCGGAAATAGTCTCGTTTTTGGTTCTTTTTTGTTCCCGGTTTGTAGTGTATTCGTAGTAGTTTGAGATGTTAATGGTGAAATTTTGTGAAACTTTCACCCTGAAATTTTCAGTAAATATCTGTGAAATTTACACTTGGGTCTTGAAAGTTTCAAAAATTGTGAAATTTTAAACAACGCCATCTATGAATAAGTTACAATTTTTAATACTATAAA
>JAQGAW010003777.1:0-11931 GCA_034698025.1 Phthiracarus crinitus | reverse complement strand
TATTCAAAAGTTCCAACAATAGCCAAAGTTTATTAAGAAAAGGTTATACATGACACTTAAAGCTTTTTTTCAATAATAAATATGCTAAGTAGGGTTTTTGAAGCGCGGCATTCAATTATAGTATATAAAATTGTAAAATTTTTAAAAATTTTGATTTCTATTTTTGGGAACGCCAATAATTTTATGGGAATAATTTACTATTAAAAGTGCGGGTAATGTCCTAATTCGCTGCTCCCATCGAAAGTTACATCTTTTATTGTTGTATTAACTTTCAAGTTTTTAATCTATTTTACTTTTACTTTTGTTTATACAGTATTTTAAGTTTTACGTGCTTTTACTTTTACTTCCCATTGGAATTTACCTTAAATTATATTTTACTTTTACTTTTTTGGTAAATTTTTAATTTTGCTTTTTATACAACACTACTTCAATCCTAAGTTTAGAATAATTAATATATCAATCAATTAATTGTAAAGTTTATTCAACATTTATTAATTAAATCATATACATTCTATCAATTTTTATTATTTAAAATTTAAGTTTTGTTTAAATAAACTGAAAATTCAATTTATCGCACAAATTGAATAAACAGCAAAATATTTATTTGTAATATTGAACACTATTTTGAAATCGTTTATTTACTAGAGGACGAGGTGGTGCTCTAGTTTTGATTGCTTTTGGTGGAAGTGGTGGTGGTGTTGATTCTAATGCCAATTTTGACGTTGATTTCCATTTATTTGTTATTTTTGTCTTATTAATTGCGATTGAATTATTTAAAAAATCACTTTCTATGCTTAATTCGTTTGGATATAATTGAGACGCAGTTAAAGTACTATCTGTTTCGCTAATATTTGTATTGCTATGAAAATGTTTTAAACTGTTTCGAATTGAGTCCAAATCAATATCATTGATGATTGTTTGATAAGAATCGTAATTTTTACTTAACGTAAAATGTTGTTTCGCTGATTCCAAATCGAGGTTCGAGTGTTTGGGCACAACAATAGGATTTGGCGAAAATGAACACAAACTCTCATTAATTGGAATATGTTGTGACGACAACATTATATTCTGGAAGAAAGCGTCAGATTTAGTGTCATCACTGAATATAATATTAGGCGTTAACGTCGGTTTATCTGGTCTATCAGTTTTTATAAGTTTCTGCAAAATTTGTCCAATTTTTACTTTTTCAGTAATTTGTGATCGGTTTGAAAATTCACATTTTTCACAATAATCACAATAATCATTATCGCAAGAACAGTGCTTTCTAGTGGTACTCGTGTTCGCGTTTCGAATAGTTTCACATTTATATTTTTTGTTGTTTGAAGAATCATAAAACGTTTGATTATTATCAGTTTTTTGCGATCGATTCGTCTTTATTCTATACCATGGAATTAGAGAACGTCTTCGCGGTTTTATCATAGGTTTAGATTCTTCACTCAAATCTTTTGATTCGCTTTCTAATCGCAAATCAGCGCAGTTTTTATTCAGTTTTCGATCCATGTATTGCTTATAAATATCGGAATTTAAAAAACGTGGAAAGCAATCATATTTCATTAAATTAAATATCTATCATTTGATTAAATAATATGAAATAACGTTAATAATATTGCGTTAATGCCAATAATATTAATATCTGATATTAATTTAATAATACCTGTTTCTGAGAAAAATCAAATAAAGTTTGTGACGGATTAGTGAGCGAATTGAACACTATTTCGCTGATGTTTCGGCTGATATTAATAGCATTACACGCATTAACACTCATATATGTCTCGTATATATGTTTAGCAAAACGTTTTCTCTGATATTTAAAACATTAAAAGTTTTAAATTGTGATTAAATTCGTTATTTTAGTAATTATTGATTACCTCTTTATGATTCCTTATTTTCTTAAATTGTTCGCATTTAAGCCAAAATTCTAAGTTTTCGTCACTGAATTCTTTCTTTAAAAATTGTGAAAAGTAGTTAATTAAAGTTTTATTTGTCAAAATAGTTTGAAAATCTTGATTGGTTTGTTGATAATCAAATTGATTCATGATTTACATTCAATTTAAATCATATTTATTCAAAAATTTAAATGAGCGCCAGTTTGTAGTCTATTGAACATTAATGTTTAATACCATGTGTTATATGGAAATTAATTTATTGACACATTTGACGGGTAATACAATTGTATTTGTATTTTAGTTCATTTTGTCCAAAAGAGCTATTGTATTTGACCGCATGTCGATTTCGATTTTCTCACATTTTTTAAATCAATTGCATTTTAATTTTGATTAATTGAAATTGAAATTAAAAATATTTTATATTTCGATTTCCATTTTTAAAATTTGAAACAACCCTAATTCTAGTCTCTATACTAAGTTTACAAAACCAATACAGTTACTATGGTTACAGTAGTTGTAGTATTTTAGCGCTTTTTAGTCGTGAGTGCGACCAATAAGATAACATTATATCTGTGAAAACGTATTGTGTGCGTACAGTTATGCGTATGACACACATACATACTGTAGACTACTCATATAGAGAAACGCGTTTACTTTAACCTCCATTTTAATTTCCAAATATAGTATCGCTATTATATTATTTCTTTGTCAGTTTCTAATTCCATATTTACCACTATTTCACGTTTATTCGCACAAAATTATCGTTAATAATGTAAATTTATAATGTTTTGATAGTAAATGTATTTGTATGTTGTAATAGTGTTTGTATGTACAGATGGGTGACGCCGATCAAGACTTACTCGATTACGAGGAAGAGGACGAACAGACCAATAATGTTACCGTTGATGGCAACAACACGTTGTCGTCCAACGCTAATGACACGAAAAAGGGTGGTTACGTATCCATACATAGCAGTGGTTTTAGGGATTTTCTGTTAAAACCAGAGTTATTGCGAGCAATCATTGATTGCGGGTTTGAACATCCGAGGTATGTATACGTACACATCATATGACATATGACCACATATGACTGCATAACTATATGAAAACTATTGTTGTCTCAAACCAGTGAAGTGCAACACGAATGCATACCACAAGCAATTCTTGGAATGGATATCTTATGTCAGGCGAAGTCAGGAATGGGTAAAACGGCAGTATTTGTTTTGGCCACTCTTCAGCAATTAGATCCAGTTGAGGGTCAAGTGGCTGTTCTGGTGATGTGTCACACGAGAGAGTTGGCGTTTCAGATAAGTAAAGAGTACGAACGCTTTTCCAAATACATGTCAACAATACGTGTGGCCGTGTTTTTCGGTGGAATGAATATTACTAACGACGAGAAGGTGTTGCGTACGAGTCCTCCACATATCGTTGTCGGAACGCCTGGACGTATTCTGGCGCTCGTCAGAGGAAAGAAACTCAATCTCAAACACATCAAGCATTTTATTTTAGACGAATGCGATAAAATGCTCGAACAATTAGGTATGATTTTAATTCATTTCATTTTGTTTTATTCATTTCATTTAATTATATTTGTTTGAATTAGATATGAGACGAGACGTTCAGGAGATTTTTAAAGCGACGCCACATGAGAAGCAAGTAATGATGTTTAGCGCCACTCTTTCAAAGGATATTCGACCAGTTTGTAAGAAGTTTATGCAAGATGTAAGCATTCGATTTCGATCAACTCGTAATTGTGTTCAAATCACAAACCAATACTACCATCACTTGATTAAAATGAATCGTTTGCTGTTAGCTATCGCTTGAATAAGAGTTTGAATGATATGTATAACTGATAACTGATTGACTGTAATTCGATGATTGTTTTCGATTGAGTTTGTTGTTTATCTGTTCAGTAATAGTCAAATGCTTTGTCTTATGTTATTATATGTTTTGTCTGAGAAGACCACAAATGATATAAGAAGACGTCATTGTTTTGTGAGAAAACAACGATTGGGTCGAATGTTTCCGTACTTTCTTTGATATATGTCAACCTAAGAATTATGGGATGCCGTACACTAGACGTACATTAGATTAGTTTGCCGTACTATAAGAACCGCTTATTATCTCGCTTTAAATTATTATTACTATAATAAAATTGTTCACAAATAAGAAGATGAGTGAAGATATAGTCAAATATCCTGCTGTTACGTTAAACGCTTTGGCATATGTCCTGTTATGTCAATAATGGATTAAATGACTCAAAAACGTATATAAAGGGAATCAGAGGGAAATACCAAATAACGCGTTACAATAGAACTGACACGAAAACGACTCGGAATTTAATAGATTTCATTCCGTATAATCGTTGTCTTAAAACAAGATTCGTGAGTCAATGATTCCCATGATAATGATGGTTGAATTGGTGTCGTGTCTTATTTGCTCACATTCATTGGGAATTAATTGCAATGATGCCCAAAGTTAGAGTGAGGCAAACATAGAGGACACGTATATCTTCAATGATATCGATTTTCTGCTTATCCATCAATACGTTAAATAATTGTTTTTATATCTATAGCCTATGGAAGTATATGTCGATGACGAGAAAAAATTGACATTACATGGACTTCAACAGTATTATGTCAAACTAAAAGATACCGAAAAAAATCGTAAATTATTTGAATTGTTGGATGTTCTCGAGTTTAATCAGGTTTGATATAAAATATTTTTATGAATTCATTCGATTATTTAAACGTAAAACATATATTACTTATAGGTTGTAATATTTGTGAAAAGTGTTCAAAGATGTGTAGCATTGGCACAATTACTTGTTGAGCAAAATTTTCCAGCGATTGCTATTCATCGAGCGATGACACAAGAAGATCGGTTTGTTTTATCATTAATACTTTTGGTCTTAACAAAACTTATATCAGAGTAACTTTTTAATCAAAGATTGTCGCGATACCAGCAATTTAAGGATTTTCAGAAACGTATACTTGTGGCTACAAATCTGTTCGGTCGTGGAATGGATATCGAAAGAGTAAACATTGTGTTTAATTACGATATGCCTGAAGACAGTGACACATATCTCCATCGCGTCGCTCGCGCCGGAAGATTTGGCACTAAAGGATTGGCGATTACGTTCGTAAGTGACGAATCAGACGCCAAAACGCTTAATGAAGTTCAGGATCGTTTTGATGTTAATATTCCCGAATTACCCGAAGAAATAGATATTTCCAGTTATAGTAAGTCATTTGATTTAAAAGTTTTGTTTACAGTTTATTAAGTTAATGTGTTGTTTATTTTATAGTTGAAGGTCGCTAGAAATGGTATTAGAGATGGAATGACAAAATTATTTTAATTCAGCATAACGTTTTCATTATAATGACATTACTCTTAAACATTTGATTTTAGTATAAGCATCGATTGCACTCTAATATGTATTTAATTTTTGTTTACAATATATTAGTTAAAATTATGAATAAAATAATCTTAAAAATTTTCCCTCGAATTTATTTTTCAAACTTATTTAAAAAATGCGAATAAATTTACGATTCGCTTCAGGATATTTTTCTCAATTTTCCAAAATTACATCAACCGATTATAAAATCAGTTTACAAGGCTGTATCCAAGGTTAGAACAGCCAATTTTTGTGGCATCAATATTGTTAATCCGGTTATATTTGCTTTTATAACTTATAAAATAGTTTGCGTTTTAATGAAATCTTATTTAAGCGCTATTCTGTGCTCAAAATTTAGTAAGTCTTATAAACTTGTATTAATTACTCTTCGAACATAATTCGAGCGAGAAATAGGTTTGGTTTGAAATGACATCGTATATCAATAAAGGTTGTAAGCCAGATAGTGGTCGGTTTGTTAACTTTGATCATATAACGTTTTGGGTCGGAAATGCTAAACAAGCTGCTGCTTATTATTGCGTTTTTATGGGTTTCCAACCATTTGCTTATAAAGGGTTAGAAACTGGATCTCGAAATATTGTTTCGCACGCTATTAAGCAAAACGATATCATTTTCGTTTTTGAATCTGCTTTAAATCCTGACGATTCTGAAATGGGTGCTCATCTCGTGAAACATGGCGATGGCGTCAAAGACATTGCGTTCACTGTTGAGGACATTGATTTCATTGTTATGAAAGCAAAAGAAAGAGGAGCTGTAATTGTTAAAGATATTTGGGAAGAAAGTGACGAATTGGGTTCGATTCGTTTGGCAACTGTTCGCACATTTGGTGACACCACACACACGTTTGTTGAGAGAGCTAACTATACCGGACTATTCCGTGTTGGCTATCAAAACCCAATCATCAATGTAAGATATTTATCAAAAAAATTAACAATGACTCGTAAGCTTATATTTATTGCTATTTTTAACTTTAATAATTGAGAGCTTAAACTCAATAAATCAATAATATATATCGAAATGTTGGGATTTTTAGACTCAGAAAAGATTCACGAGAAAAATTACTGCGTTTGTTATACCGTAAACCAGAAAAATTCCATATCTAAAGTAATCCAATTCATATCCAACTTTGAAATTTTAACAACAATCATATCCTCATATTCCAAATTTTTTTTGTCAATAATGTTAGACATTAACAAATTTTGAAAGTTTTTAGCTCACTTTTCCAAAGGAGCTATTGGATTTGACATGTCTGTCCGTATGTCTGTCTGCAGTCTTTCTTTATTTATTAAGGGATTTTTTCTTTATATTAATAAAGGGATATGAGTCTATTTTTATGAAGATAGGAGTCTTTTATGAAAAAAATGTACTAAAAATGAGCGAAAAATGGTAATAAAAATGTCATATAAAGTTCTAAAAATGGTCTAATACTGTACAAAAATTATTTAATAGATTTTAAAGCCATTTTTGATTATTTTAATCAACTTTTAGTTTTCTTTAAGTTTATTATTTGTCATTTTTAAACTAATTTAAGCTTTTTTGGGTACTGAGGTCGAACGTAGTCACCTAAAGTGGAGGCTTATGATGATTTATTCAATTTAAACGTTTAAAATTACTTTATTAATTACAAATACCATCAAAAGAAAGCTTTTAGTCTAAAAATGACAAATAATAAACTTAAAGAAGACTAAAATTGATTAAAATTGATTAAAATAATCAAAAATGGCTTTAAAATCTAATAAATAATCATAAAAATAGGATAAAAATGGATCAAATATTTTTTTAAAATAACATAATTAAAACTATTTCGTATTAAAACCAATCACACACGTAATCATATTCGCATATATAATACTTTTGAATATCCGCTTAACAACAATTTATGTGATGTTGACTCGACGAAAGCTAAAACAAAACTGAATCAAAAATCTTAAAACACTCACTGAAGTACTATTTACAACAAAATAATGTAAAGCAATAAATTTTTTCTTATAAATTTTCTTATACAGTAAAAGTACTAAATGCTTAAAAAACAAAATAAAATATAGTTGACCAACAATAGAAACAATAATTAAAATTTCAAAAATATTTAATTCAAAAAAATGGATTATACTATTGAATTAATTCTGAATATAATACAAAGTTAGCTCATTATGAATGTTCATTCTCTTTCTTGCTTTGGTTTCTATAACTAAAGCTCGGAAAATATTTTATTTTCTTATGTGCGAATATTGAATATAATATTTTCTTAGAAACCAAAATATTGAATATATATTTACTAAAAACTAATAAAATATTGATTTATAGAAATTTTTATTTTACTGTTTTTTGTTATTTTTTAATTGTTACTTTAAAGCACTTCTAATATTAATTTCTACACAAGTTATTTAATATAAGAATTGACTTTTGAAAAATAATGAATAAATATGGAATAAAAACTTAAAATATTTATTTATATTCTGGTTATAATTTTTGTTATAATTATTTGTTATAAATGGTTATAAGTAGGGCTTTGAAAATCGTTAATTAACGATTTAAATTTTCAAATGAATTTCTTAATATACCCATTCGTGACGTAATGTTAATCACTGTAGATATTAAATTAACTTAAATTTTTCTAACGATTCAAACGAAACTAACGAATTTTGATATATCTAACGATTCTAAATATATCTAGCGATTTTTAAAAAATTATCTGAAAATGAGCTAAAAAATTATGAAAATATAAAAAATATGGAAGAAATGTTTTCTTAATAAAAATTTTCTAAACTCGGTTTTAAAAATTTATATAAAAAATGAATTTATATTAAAAAATACAAACTATAATTTTCATAAGTTTCTATTTAAACAGACTTTTTTCAGAATATTAATTTATATTTGATAAATTTAAGTTTTTAATTGAATACTTTAATGTTTGGATGGCTTAAACTCATTTTTAAATTAAATAATGCTTATAGATTTCTAACGAATTTTTCTAACGATTTTTGAACTTTTTTCTAACGATTACTTAACGATTTGGCACTAGTTTTTCTAACGATTTTCAAAGCCCTAGTTATAAGTATACAAATATGATAATTACTTTATTTGAATATAAAAAATTTTATTGGTTCTAAAACTTTCCAAACTTAATTGAACATTTTTTGAAATTTTCTTAAAAACTCATTTATTTTGAATGACAATTTCTCAAAAAGTTAAAAATTGAAAAATATTTATATTTTTTAAAGTCCAAAATAATTATTTATTTTGATATTTATGTATTTAAATTTAACTTACAAAACCGCTAAAAGATTATTTTATGTAAAATTCCGTGCTTTATTCAAATATTCTATTATAATTTATAACATTTAATTATATTTTATTTACTGATGAAAATACTGAAATACTTGGTGAGATATAAAAGTTTGACTGAAATTTTAATTTTCTAATTATTAATAGATAAGTTGTCTGTCATCGCTTCCACGCGTGAATTTAAAATTTATTGATCACTGCGTTGGTAATCAACCCAATAATGAAATGGAATCAGTGACAGAATGGTACGAAAAAAGCTTATTATTTCATAGATTTTGGTCAGTGGATGATAAACAAATTCATACACAATATTCTGCGCTTCGATCCATTGTTGTTACCAATTACGACGAAACTATCAAAATGCCTATCAATGAACCCGCAAATGGCTTGAAAAAGTCACAGATTCAAGAATATGTGGATTATTATGGTGGCGCTGGTATTCAGCACATTGCGCTTAACACCGATGATATCATTGAAGGTACGATTCTAACGATTCAATCACAAAAATCATTCTAAACTCGAATATCCAAATATTTTAAAATTATTTATTCGATTGACTCGTCTTTAAACTTACGGTATTTCTATAATCGGTATTATTCAGAGTGATTTCATTGACATTCTCGTGACATTCTCTTATAATTTTCTCATTTAAGTTAATCTAATTCTAACGGATAGCATAATTGTAAGCATAGCTACATATCTTAATGTAAAATAGCGTTTCAAAACGCAAAGAAAAGGTTCAAACCTTGAATAAAAAGCTTTATTAGTTGGATATAATCCAATGATTCAAAATATTTAAATTTTTCTCTTAATCATAAATTAATAAACTTTAAACAAAAACTAAAGCCGTCAAAGAGAAACCAATGGAAACTTTACACTAAAATATATAAAAGTTTTGTCTAATTTATTTTTATTTAAAGCATACTGCTCTGAGCGAAACTTTAATTATGCTAATTTAAAGAACTCTATTAAAACAGATACAATGGATAAATTATAGTTTTTGAGATCCAATTGTGGTGATATTAAATAAAACAATATTATATTTAATTATATATTTAATATAAATACGCAAGATATTTAAATATTGTCAAAATTTCAAAAAATTATAATTTAAATTTTTTGAGTTTTAAGAGGGGATTTTGTTTATGCTTTCATAAACAAAAAAATACTAATTTATTTAAATTTTGGTTCGTTGACCAAAAAGAAATTTCGTTTAAATCCCAGGAATTTTATCTCTATATAGAATTTTGATAAAAAGTGGAAATAATCCTCTTAGATTATAATTTGTTAAATTCCTTGCTAAGAAAAAATTAACAGTATTTTCATTAATTTTAACAATTAATGTGTAATTTTAAAGTTGCTTATATTGAAAAGTTTGACTTTGAAGGAATTTGTTTCTTTTGCCATAATGTATACCACTTAAGTCTAATTGTTTGAAACTTGTTTCTAATTCTTTTAGCAATAAAAAATTTAAGAGAACGTGGAATGGAATTTTTAAAAACTCCAGACACTTATTACGAACAACTTAAGCAAAATCTGAAACTCTCTAAAGTAAAAATTAAAGAAAACTTGGATGTGATTCAAGCGCTAAATATTCTAATAGATTATGACGACAACGGATATCTGTTGCAAATATTTACAAAACCAATGCAAGACAGACCAACTTTGTTTCTTGAAGTTATACAACGACGTAACCACAATGGTTTCGGTGCTGGAAATTTCAAATCATTGTTTGAAGCGATAGAGGCTGAACAAGAACTTCGTGGAAATTTGTAAATTAATCAATTTTAATGAATATTCATAAAAAAATTTTAAAATTATACCCAAAAATCTTTTATAATTACGGTAATAACAATATTTTGTAAACAATTTCACAATTTATTAAAATAAATAATACAAAAATTTTGAAAGTTTGGATTAATTGAAGCGATAATAAAATAAAGCGATTGATATGGGATTAATTCAAGTTCTTTCAATTCCAAAATCATATTCATCGGCAAACCTCCAAATAAAACAAGACTGAGCTATATTAGCAAAACCATAACCATTTTCACCGCTCAAACTCTTTGAGTGTTCATTATTTTTTCCTTTCCAAGATATAACCGAATCTTCAAACCCGTGAACAATCACGCAATTAACTTCACTATTAAATAAATGAATTAACTTTGTAAACAAATGCAAAATATCATTAGAAGTAAAAAATCCACTCAATTCTAAACAATTAATATCAAAAAATTTGGAACAGTTATCATAACCAAATGTTGACACTTCATCATCGTTTGATAGATTGCAATCAATTTGACAAACTTGTGCTCCAAACCAATCGATTGACTGCTTATAATCATCAAATGACACAAATTCATTAAAACTGGGAATTGGTTGACAATTATTTCGAAACGATCTTAATTTAGGTGCACATCGAAACAGTTTCATTAAATTTGAATCGAAATCCTTATTAGTTTTAATATAATCGAAAAAATTCTTAATAGATATCGAAGATATTGAGTCATTCTTAAGCTCTTGATTGGGTTCCCATTTAATAAGAATGTCAAACAATAGACCACTTCTTTCCAGACATTCATAAGTTCTTTGATAATGTTTAGTTCCAGGCGTGAAGTAATCTTTAGTCATATCGATCTCAATTATATGCTTAGCAATTGATTTATTTTTACGGTAAAGCATTGATTTTTTGCCAGTAATGCCTAAACGATGATAAGTGTTGTCCTTAAGTGAGAGCACAAGTTTGCCGTTTAACACAACCAAACAGTCATCCAAATCGATTGAAGTGTTTATCGAGTGTACGTATAATTTTCCCGTTTTTATATAACCATTGATTAGCATTTTATGAATTAACACATAAACGGGAATATTTTTAACTAAATAATAGCTCAGTGATTGTGAACTACAGATTAGTTCATTAATACTAGAAATGAATTCGTTATTCGTTGATATAAAGTGAATCACTTGTGAAAAGCAATGCATGCCAATTGTGTCGTTTATTTTAGCGTCACTTAACAAATTGCTTTCAACTAACTTATCGATAACTAATGAACATTTTGGTGATGGAAACTGTGGCCACGGATAGCGTGACATGTCTGTGTTGTTTATCTATATTTATATCCATTCAACAATTGTTAGACTAATCCATTTATGATATTAATTCATATATTGTACAGTTCATACCATATACTGTATACATTTTACTTCCACTGTAACTGCAGTCAGTAGAGCGCATTCATCATAAGAGCGTACGAAATTTCATGCATTATAGCTCAACACATTTACTAGAAATATGTTAGCCTATCATAGTTAATGCGCTAATTTTAAAACATACATAACAAACATT
>JAQGAW010003776.1:0-11933 GCA_034698025.1 Phthiracarus crinitus | reverse complement strand
ATAAAGGTGCACACACAGACGGACGGACGGACAGGGTCAAATCCATATATCTGAATTTTGCAGTCAGATAAAAAAATATAAATTGAATAAGAATTAAATAATAGAATGTAATTAATTTTTATAAACTAACATTTGATATGAAGTTTAAATTAGACTAAAAAAATTAAATTAAAATTTTTTTGATTTTTAATTTCAATTATTTTAAATTAAAATGCAATTGATATTAAAATTTTTATAAAATTCTAATATAAATGCAAATAAAATTATATATTTCACATTGAATCACTAAATATAACTATCAAATAATATTTGATTAATTATAAATTAATTATTAATTTAATTAATAGTTTATTTTTAATTTTGAAAATTAAATTAATTTAATTAATTTAATTAATGTTTTTTATTCAACTATCATTTATAAATTATGCTTAAAGTGTAGCCTAAATGTATTATTTAATATAAATATTAAATATTTTTTGTCTTAGCTTTAACTAATTATATTTAATTTTTTTACAATAATAATATGGTTAACTAACGTCTAAGATTTTTAGCCAATTTATTTTAGGTTTTAAGCTAGCAATTCTTTTTTTTTTGTTTAATTGTTTTAATAAAAGATTTTATATAGTGTTGTTTCAATGTAAAATTTATTAATTTAATTTCATTTCTATAACATTATTAAAAAATTTTTATTATTTAAATGAAATTTTATATTATATAATAAATTTTATTTAGATTCCTATATTCTTAAATTTTCATATTTTATTATATATTGATTAGTTGCTAAAATAAAATATATTAATTATGCACGCATTCTCATCACTTTATGCTCTCTATTTTACTATAAGTTATCAAATTTTTCAATAAATTTATAAAAACTAATTTAAACATTCAAGTACTTTGTGAAACTCTATTGTGTTTTATTTAAATAAACTCATTTATTTTAAGTAAAGTAATAGCTCTTTCGCATTGCTTACAACGAATAATAATATTTTATGAAACGATTTTATAAATTAAACACATAACATATCTAAATAAAGAAAATAAAAAAGATAAAAAAACAAATAAACAAATAAAGAAAAAACGAAAAAAATAATTAAAAAACTTAAACAATGTGACTAAATATTGTACTATTTAGAAACGATTTAAAACTTTATTTACTAATGCAAAAGTGTTTAAAGTAATATAATAATATTTAAAAGTTAAATTAAAATATAATAAAAGTAATAATTCAATAAAAGTTTAATTGCCAAAAAAATATATTCAATCCGAAACAAGTTTTTATTTAGAAATCAGCGATCCAAATATTTTTGTAAAATTAATTAATTTTTTTTGTAAATTTTCCAAATATAAAGATTTTCAACAAGAATTAATAAAATATTAAATTATTATTCATAAAACGCCTATCTTTAAATTCCAACTTTGAATATTAAGAAAAGAAAAATTTCATACGAACAGAAAGATTTAGGATGTCAGCGAAAGAATAAACCAGATTTATAAAGAAACAAGAACGGCAAATTCACATAGAGCTAACTTTTAAAGTGTTTATAAAATTTTAAAGACTAGTTTTTATGACAATGCTTTGCAAAATATCAATTAATTTAATAATATAAAGAATAGAAGGAATTTCTTAATAGATATAAAGATAGACCACATACATACATACATATAGACAAACAGAAATGTCAAATCCACTAGATCGTTTAGATAAAGTGAGCTAAAAATTCTATTATTGCAATAGATTTAAAAAATCTTAAAAATTTTTATTTAGATTTAATTTATAATTTACAAAACTGATATTTATAAAATTTTTATTTTTGATAGCATCTTTTTTTAAAAAATAAATTTTATGTAAATACTTTTAATTATAAATATTAATGAAAGGTTAACCTTTTTTTAATAAAATAACTCATTATAAAACTTTTAGAATCAACTTTAATTTAACCTATTAGGTATGCAAATATTTTCTAAGTTCTTATTTAGAAAAGATAGGCTGATTTCCATTTAATTTACTTTAATGATACTGTTTCGTAAATATCTTAAGAACATTTTTTTATAACACATATTACTGTAAAACTGTAAAACTGTAAATCATTATAAATAATTATTTTGATTTTATCTTGAATACAATATTTCGATTCTTTGGTAACCAACATTATACCATGATTCAGTCATTCTTTTAACTTTATTTAACAAACATATTTGGAAATAAAAATAAAAATAAAATTTTAAAAATAATTTTAATTGCAATGATAAATTTAAATTACATATATAGTATCATAAATAATTTTTTGATTTTAAATTTGATTTTTTCAGAATCAAAATTAAAATTAAATCAAAATTGAAAAAATTAAAGCGAAACAACACTATTGAAAAGTTAAATAAATATTTTAAATAAAACTTAACTTGGCAGCCCATTTATTAATATTTAAAGGTTTTATTCGAACGTCCATTTATTTTCTTTAAAAATGTTAACAGTTTAACTTAAAAATTAAAACTTTCCATTTTCAAACTCCAGAATTAAACACAATTAGTAATTAAAATTTAAACCAATTAATGTAATCAAATATATTACAACTAATTACTGTGAAACAATTAGATTATGTAATGTAGAATATCAAGCTTTCTTTCTAAGCAACAATAATTGGTTTTGTCATATCACTCTTTCACGGTTAGAAATTAAGGTTTCAAGTTACAAATGTACAAATTGTTGAGTAATCTAAAGACCATATTATATAAAAACGATTTTTTTAAAATTACAAATTATTGTTTATAACGATAAATGTTCCATTGTCTTCTAAGGTTTGGGTGATAAATGATCAACTTGAAAAAAACTTTGAAACCCTCGAGCGGTTCTCATGAAGATAATGTGGTCTAGATATTTTACCGAAATAGATATTAAACAAAAATTTTTTATTAATTGAATTTTTTAGCACTCTCAAATAAAAAAGATGAATTTGTAAAAAATACCTAATTTCTGTTTTAAGTTTAATAAAAAAATTTTTATTAATTAATAAATTAAATAATAATGCGAATAAATATAGCGAATTGAATGCGAATTGAATAAAAATAGCGCTTGCAATGCTAATTTTCTTCTTTAACTTTTATTCCATTATTTTAATCGTTATCTATATTTAATTTTAAGTTATTATTTAATAATTTAAAATAAAATTTAGTTAAAATTAATTTCCTTTTATTTTTTAATTTTATAATGAAATAATATGATAAATATTAATTTTTTATAAAAAAAATAATTTTAATATTAAATTCTTAATAGAAAACTCAGTTATTGCGCTTTTAATCAAGGAAACACTGGTAAGCAAAGCATCGAACATAAAGAATGAAGAAAAGAGAAAGAATAGGAAAATGTCTTATTATCGCAAATAGCTTTTGATTTTGTATCGATGTAACGCTTTGGAATAAAATCATATACTCAAGATCATTAAGCTAATAAATTTTCGCGACGATTTTGTGGTAATTTTGTTGCCTTTTTCTTTGCTAGAATAAGCTGATATTTACCGACAAATCAAAATTTTTTAAACTCGCAAAAATAACGAAAATTTTAAATATCTATTTATAATATGCACTGATTATATCCATTATTATTGGCGATTGTATTTTCAAATAATGATTTGCAACATTGTGAAAATAATTTAATATAAATTAAATAAAATTTTTGTTAACATTAGTAATGCTTTATAAAAGTACTTATGTATGTTGATGTTCACTATTGTTTGTATGTGTGTGGAAAAAATTTGGCAGATCAATACTAGCGGTTTTTTTCCGTGACAGATTTAGTAGTCACCTGTAAGCTGGACCTGTTTGATAATTATGAAAGACGTGAATACGGGTGGTGTGCGAAGGCCTTAATCGTATCCACATCCTGGGTAATGTTTCGCTCAGAGACATACGGGATATGTTTGGTCTACTATCGATTACCACCAGTTTGCGCAATCGATGACCATTTGATGTATGGTTACAGACTATTTACAGTTACTGTTTTTACGGTTAATACTTAGTTCCGGTTTGCAGTGATATCGTTTAACACTGAATTATAATTATTTATTAAATATAACCAAATACTTAACTTATTATTTGTTGATTTGATTAATTTTATAATTGGCAAAGAATAGCTTTATAGATAAACTGCAGATCAAATTGGAATAAATTCATAAAATTACTTTAACTTATTTTAAATTATGTTACACGCATTTTTTGTTAAACTATATTTTATATTTATTAGTGACTGATGTATTAATTAGCGACTGCCATAGGCTAAGTCTTAACTTCAAGTTAAGGCTTAATACAAAAAATCTATTAAATGTTAAAATAACACGTTAGTTATGAGTAATAACTCATTAACAAAAGACAAATTTTCAACTAATTAGTTATAAAAACAATTAGAATGCGTAAGGGGTCGTATATATGTACCTCACTCACACGGCAAGATTTTGGATATGGCTGAGTTTACTCAAAATATCCAATATCTTAAGAAAAAAAACAAATTAATTTAAATAAAATCCGCTATAATTGAAAAATAAAAAAATTCAAATTATCTTAAATAAAATCCTCATTTGTTTATAAATTAAAATAGGCAAATAAAATCCATAAATAATTACAAAATATTTTTAAACTTAAAATGTCTTTTCTTTGTTTTGAAATTAATATCACTGTTTTTATGAATCCGATATCGATTTTCTAAAACCTACTTAACTACTGGTTCACCAATTTTTCGTTTATCGTTGTGAGTTAAATCGTATTTAATTTGTTCAATCACACTTTCCGCGATCAATATTTCGTTTGTTGTTATCACTGGAATAGATGTGTTAACTATATTGTTCCGTTTTACGATTATTCCAGTATTTTCTGGTAAAGTTATGCTCTATAGAGTATCTAACAATACCGTATGATTAATAATTACAGTAATTTCCTTGATTTCCATTTGAATATTAGAAAATTTTTTTAACAATTTTAAGTTGACTTCCATTTTCTTTCTTATAAATTTCCCGTTTAACAGTCCAGAACAATATCAAAATTTTCCAAAAAATCTATTCCTAATATTAATTTATAGCCAACGGTTTCAGAAATATTGAAAAACAGTTTACGCATTTCAGTTTTGTTATAAATAACATCCGAATAGAAGCTTCCTATTGTTGGCACAATAGCGTTGACACGTTTACAATCATATAAGCATATTTAATGTTAAATAGTTTCGAAATATTTATTTACAGTTTATCATAAAAACAATTAATAAAATTAAAATTGAATTTAAACCAAAAAATAAGTCAAAGCAAATTAAAATATTTCGAAGAGAAATAATTTGTGAATACTTGTTAAGTGACAAAAAGTTTATCAATCATTTATAGTGGCATTTATAGTGGCATTTCAAGCATTTATAGTGGCAAACATAAATAAATAAGTTAATTATTCTAACTAAAAAGAAAGAAAACAAGGCGCTTTGTAAACAACGCTGTAAACAAAGTGTTCATACATTAAGTATATTTATTGTATTTGCGGTTATTAGAAGTGGATTTGCATGCGTTTGGTCCAAGAGCTATGTCTGTGAAATGTATATAAAAACAGCTGTTTTATTAAAATTAAATATAGTAAGATTTATAAAAATAAAATAAATTGTTTTTTTTTAATTTTATTATATTGAAAATTAATTAATTCTAAGCCTTATAAATAATGTGTTTATAATTAAAAATTATAAATTGTAAATAATTTGTTTATTTCTACAATCAAATAATGCTTGAAATAATATTTATGTGTTTTGGGCTACTACCACAAGTTTGAATTTAAACATTTGCCTAATTTAAGATTTTAAATACTTGTGAATGTTTTATTTTTTTCGATAATAAGATTTTAACAATAAGTGTTCTCTCAACTTTTTATAATAAAAATAAACCAAATATTTCATTAAATCAAGTTATAAAAAAATGTTTTATTTTATTTATATTATTAGTAAAATGTCAGCTAATTTTAATAATTTATACTATTATCAGCATCGCTATATTTGTTAAGGTCAGAAGAATATTATATATATTAAAAACCACAATGGATTATTTATTAAAATCTTAATTTTACATTAAAAGGATTTTCAAATTTTTGATTAGCTACAAACTATTATTAGATTTAACAATTTTTAAAATGATTTAAGTCTTCAATTTATTATTAAATAATTAAGCGTTAGTTAAGCGAGCGCTGTTTGCATTTTAGCACATCGTTCGACCATTGGTTTCGTTCGATGTTAGCGATCGTTTCGAATGTATACATCTCATGTCCGGCGATTACCGCGTAAGAGCCGAACAGCACTCAACAATAGTATATCAATAATTTTTTGTTGCTTTTTCTTTTCAAGGATACGATTGTTAAAAGAAACACATGATTAGATAACATCTTTTAGTTAATGTTATAAGACAAATGCTACAAATTTAAATCAAAATTTTCAAATTGAACATTTATTTATAATATATTTTCTTCAAATATAAATTAAATGAAAAAATAAAAAAATATAACATAAAAAAATCTTTAAAAGGAAATAAATCAATAATAACTATACTAAATATAGACACTATATAAGATAAAAATTGTTTTTAAATTTATAAAAATCTGTTAAGAAAATTATTTATAAGATCTAGAGTTGTTTCCATATTACTTTTTTAATTTCAATTCCTTTTCCATTCCGATTTTAACAAAAATTTTTATTTCAATTACATCTTAATTTCAATTTTTAAATTAATGTTAATTTCTATTTTATTTTAATTTCGATTGTTATTTTAATTTTAATTTCAATACTATTTCGATTTCAATATTCATAATGCGTTTTATTTCAAATCCATTTTAATTCCAATTAATCGAAATTGGAATGCTATTATAATTTTCAATTCCCATTTCAATTTTTAGCTTATTTTAACGTTTTATAGCAAAATATCGACTGATTAATATGAAAAAATAATTAAATTTTAATTTTAATTTCAATTCCAATATTTATTTTATAAACATTGCATTTCAATTTCAATTTTTAAAACGGCATTAATTTCTATTCCATTTCTATTTCGATTTTTAATTTAATTTAAATTTCAATTGCATTTCAATTCCAATTTTTTCTTTTTATTTTATTTCCATTAAATTACAATTCCAATTAATCGAAATGCAAATGGGATTATATTTCAAATTCCAATTTCAATTTTTTTTAATTGGAAATAACACTAATAAGATCTAATTTTGTGTGGATTAAGGCCTTAAACAATATAAAATATATTATAGTTTTAAAACTTTATTTTCAATCAAAAGAATTTAAATTGTTAATTAATGTTAATTATGTTTAAAAAGTGTTAATTAATATATTCTTTAAGTTTTTTCATCGATGAAAAGATTAAATTTTTTGCTAATAACAATTTTTCATGAGACAAATAGTTAATTAAAATTTCATAATAATGAGATAATATTATATAAAGATATAGATATAGATAATATTACTCATTTAGTATTCTTCAATATAAGAACCAATTTTCAATAAAATAATTTCGGATTTTCTTCGAAACATTTCAATAATTTAATAGAATCTTGTATCACTTTATAAAAAAGAACACAAATGTCTTAAATATATATCAATACCACATATCAATTTTATTTGGTAAATCATATCGTATGATTATTTTTAAATGTTTTAAATTGATGTATTATTTCATGAAATCAAAATTTTAAAATAATTGAGTCAATTATAATTATTTTTTAATCGATTTAAACTAGTGTTATATTTACTTTTAAAAATGAAAGTAAAAGTTATGAATTTTTTTGACTTTTCTTTTACTTTAAATTAAAAATTTGTTTAAAAGAAAAAGTAAAAGAAAAGTAAAATTATAATATATGTAAAAAAGAAAAAGTAAAATTAAAAAGTGAAAGTAAATCAATATTATTGTTGATTTACCATTAAAAAGTCAAAGTTAAAGAAAAGTTTTTTGACAGTTAATTTTACTTTAAGTTAAAGTAAATAAAAGTAAAATTAAAAATTGTGTAAAACGAAAAGGAAAAAAAAAGTAGAATTAAAAGATTTTTAAAAGTAAAAGTAAAAGAAAAGTAAAAATTAAAATTAATAAAAAAAGAAAAAGTAAAATTAAAATATGAAAATTATACAACACTAATTTAAACCTATTAAACAATGCTTCTTTTAGTTTTTGAAAAATATTCACGATCTTTAATTATTTTAAACACAAATATTTCAAACCAGTATGTGTTAATAAATCAATATGTTTTCGATCTTCGTTTTGAAATTTTCTTTCTTCAAAACTACAACAAAGATATTCGAGATTTTCAAATTTAGTCAAATTTTTCATAAAAATAATCACTCAATCCTTTAATCTTATATTTGAAATGATCGGTAAAGTATAATAATCTTTTTTCAGAAAAAAATATCGATGAATTGTATAGACGCTTGCAAAAAATACTTTATTATCTTTGCAACGACCATCATTGTAACCTTTAATTTAATATTCAGAATAAATTGCAAAGTTTTTCCAACAATCCATTTTTTATTTAAATTGCTTATCATTTTAAATGTTTCATTACATAAATAAGTGTTGCCATGAATTGAAAACTAATCTATATTCAAGCATTTTTTAAGAAATAGTTTAATAAATAGAAATTTATATTATTATTTATTTTTCTTAAATAATAATTAATACCTAGTTGCTTTATAAATGAATTTTGATTGCAACAATATTTCTACAATATTCACGATTACCATCATATAATGTTAGTTTAAATTGTTTAATAAACATTAAGTTATTCAATTGTTTGTTAGCACATTGCAATCGAAAAAATAACTAATTGATAAATATTGTAATATGAATTCACACAAATCAACAAATATATTTAAACTAACACTTTTACACATATACATTGACAAAGAGTTTAATTATTTTTATTAACAATTAATACCTTTTATTTTATATAAGAAAAACATTAAAACATCTTAACAATTAAATAAAAAATTCATCTAAAAATTATATATTAATATAAAATTTAAAAGTCGCTGATTAAACTATTTATCGTAATGGTTAAAAATAATAAATATAGATTATATCCTTAATAATCTTAATTTATATAGCATTTGTTAAGACTTTGTACCATAAACCTTATCGATAATTTTTAAGATTTGCATTTATAAGTGTTAAAACAATGAACAATTTGATGTATTAGTGTTTTAATACGAAGCAAATGGTCTAATTAATTGTGTTAATATTCCTAAAATATAATAAAACTTAAACTGTGAATATATTCTGATTGAATATTGTAATCTTTGTATAATATAAATCAATTAAATCGAATAAGTTGTGAAATTCTTAGTATTCGGTTTAACCGACTGATCATATATTATTGCACGAATTGTCACATTAACTATATGCCATATCGTTAACACGATTAAAGCAATTTTAAAACGAAGCAAATTTGCGTTTGTAATAGGATTTCCATTAAATTTTTGAAATTATATTTTTTATTGCTTGGCATGTAAAAAATAAAATCATATATATTAATTTAAATGTTAATTATGTATTAGAAAAATTTATTTTATAATATAATTATTTATTCTTTTTTATTTTGATAATTTAATACAATTTATTATTATTTTATTGGAGTTATTAGTTGGGCATTAACAATATATATTATAGCATTTGCTTGAGAAATAAAATAAATTGCAGTTTTTAAAGTTAAAACATCTAAAATGTATTCGTTTGCATTAATTGGTTTGCATGGGATTTATTTTAATAAACTTAATTAGCTATTCTTAATTTTTTTTCTTAAATGAATCTTACTTGACTAGCAATAAATTTTTAAAACATAACTTATTGATCTCGCACTTATTTTCCAAAAGAATTCTGATAACAAAATAAATGGTAATATGATTATATAATATCGAGAAAAAAATTAGATTAAAGGCAAAAGAAAGGTTATTTTATGTTATTTTATGCAACTAAAGGCGTTTTTCATATGCAATATAGAATTTTTTATATATATTAGGGACTATCTACTGTTAAATGGAAAAATATTTTTTAAAAATTAGAATTAAAAATTGATATCTATTTTTTTAAAGAATATAATTAGCAAAATTTTAATTATTTTCTATTATGTACATTAAAATTGTTTAATACGTTTATTTTGTTAAAATTTATTTGTTTTGATTAAATTAATATGATATTTTAATACATTTAATTGTTTTGAATTATGATTGTTAATTTTTTCATGGGTTACGCAAATAATGTTGAATTGAGTTCATTGGTTTAACCTAGTGTTGTTTCAATTGTTAAAAATTTAAATAGAAATCGATAAAATTTTTTCAATTTCAATATCAATTAATCAAAATTAAAATGTAAGTGATTTTAAAAAATGAGAGAAAATCTTAGATTATATGCAAAATTTATATGTAAAATTAGATATTGTTATTAAAGAAAAGCGTTAAAATTAAAACAGAAACCTTACTTAAAATTATATAAAATCAGACTGTTTTTAGTGCCATTTTGGCTAACAGTTAATCATATATAATTAAGTGAATCCACTATTTGATAAATTATTGCTAATATCAAAATATTAGTATTATAAATAGCAGATTATTGTCTAATTAAATACATAATATAATAGTTAAGTATTTGATCGAATAATTTCGAAATAATAAGCACAACCATAATTAATTTTTTCCAAATTTACATATATTTTTCTTAATTTATTACTAATGCAAAAATATTGACAAAGAATTAGAGTTAATATTGCAGAAAGTTTATCGTAGTATTGTTCCCAAATAACAATTCCTATTTTTATTGTATCTTGATTTTGTTTTAGTCATAATTTTAATTTTGATTGTATTTTCCAACGTTTTTTGATTGTATTTTAATTAACTAGTTTATCGACATGTATTTTCCTGCAGGAAGCTGTAAATTTAGAATTTAGAATTTAGAATTTAGAATTTAAATTTAAATTTAGAATTTTATTTAAAACAAAAATAGCAAATAAAAATTAATCGTAAAAAACAGACATACTTCCCAGAAAGATATTCGTAGCCCTCTACCTAAAGCATTCAACTCTCCAAAATAAGTGTAATATAGAGACAAAAAAGTTTACAGCGAAATTTGAAAGTTTTCATGTGAAATAAATAATTTAAAAAAGAACTGATAATAATTAGCGTTCGAAACGTCTATATTATTCAAGCAATTGTGATATTTTATCGTTGATCAAATTATAAATTTGCACAATCAACGGATCAAATTTAAAAACAATAAATATATTTATTTTAAATATAAAGAACATTTCTGATTATTATATTGGGATAGATATACCATGAAATTATATTCTAAATTTAAATTAAATTATTTAATACCTGGGTTCTTTTTTATGCTAGCGAATCATATTGTAATATTATATAGATTTTATAGCCACTTATTTTCTATCATAAAGCTGTAAAGAATATATATAATAAATGTAAATATAAGTAACGAATCTTTATAAATACGATATTGGATAGAGCTCATTTGTAAATTTTATTTTTACATCATATTCAATAATTTTTGGAAGTAAAAGTGAAAGTTAATTGAAATTTTTAAAATATGAAAAGCAAAAGAGAAAGATAATTTAAATTAAAATTTTCAAATTGAACATCACTATATAAAAATAAATTAAAACTGGTACGTTAAAATTTTATATTGCGAAAACAGAGATTGATGTAGAATCTATCTAAGCTATATTATGCATTCTGGGCTGTGTTCAAATACCATTAACCCAAACTTTAGTGTAGTGTTGTGGCGATTGCAATTTATTCGATGTATTTTATTTTTATTTCTATTTCCAAAATATTTTTTAAACTAATTTATTTTTATTTTTATTTTCAAAATTTTTCTCAAACTATTTTATTTCTATTTCGATTTTAAAAATTATTTTTAAAC
>JAQGAW010003775.1:0-11934 GCA_034698025.1 Phthiracarus crinitus | reverse complement strand
TTTAGGGGGGGGTGTCCAACTTTTCAGATTTTTAGGGGGGGTGTAGACGGCACAGACCCCCCTCTTGGGACACCCTGGTTAAAACGGGAGGGAACAGTTCAGGGAAAATTTTTATTATTGTTATTAAGAAATTTCAGAAATGTATTTAGATTATGACATGAAAAGTTTATAGATTATATTATACAAATCCTTGTCTATATATATCAATCAATAAATCTCGTACTTTTATACTGACATTGAATACTTATAGTACAATATTGTCCTATTATTAACCAAATTTTGCTAAATATAGAAAAAACGGGAACTTTATTCAAAATATGTGCTTTTCCAGAATTATTCTTATAAACTGCCAAAACCGGGAAAATCTGGGAAAATGAAAACTACTTTTAATTATTTTAATTTAAAACTTTATTCACATTATTTTTTTAAGAGTTAATTTCTTTAATATGAATTAAAGAATAGTTGAATACAAGTTTAGCAATGGGTTATTCCATTGCGTTTTCAATTCAAAACTGAATGATGCGTGTCTGATGTGAAGTTAAAGTATAAAACTTTTGTTTTTTTGAATAACGGATTCCTAACTCGTTATCCAATTACAAAAATATATTCATATATAACTTCTAATAGAAGTTATCGTATTTTAGCTCATATGCAATCTATTAGAACACGTTCATAAAGGACCTGTATTTTAAAAATTTATAATCGCAAATTTATTAATAATTTTTTATATAATATCAAGAATTTAAATATATATAAAAAGGTTTATAATTCATAAAAATTATATTTTGAAAAATTTTAGCTGGCTTTCTTATAATGAAGTCCTTTATAAAACTATATTAATTTATTAAGTATTAATTTTAATTATCATAAACTTAACGATATAAATTAGTAATGAGTAGTAGAGTGATAATTTTTAAGCTTAACTCTGAAAATGTTTTTTAACTTTAACCTTAACCGCTTAAGAAACTTATTAACTTTAGCTCTAACTTCGTTAACTCGAGACTCAACCGGTTAAATAATATGAATTTTTAAAAAATAATTTAGAATTATAAGAATTATACTCCCGGTTATGATTTAAGAAAAAATGCGGTATTTTCCAAGAAAACACTTTCCTTATTTATAACGTTAAGTAAAGCACGGAATATTAAATAAAACAATTATTTAACAGTTATCAGGGAATTTTTTGTAACATACTTTATAATATTAGCTTAGAATTAGAACCATTTTATCTGAATCCATAGATATCGGTGTCGATGGGGAGGAGCTTTAAATGGAACCACAATAATACAAATAAACAAACAAATCATGAGACACGTTATGTATATTAAGATATTCTGTTTATTTTTATAGAGTTAAAGACTGTAACAGTTAAAATTATTAAAAAAGTTAACGGTTTACATTTTGCTTTTTAAACAATGCTATAATAACTAAATACTTATGAACTATATGTGAATGTGATGAGTAATCAGCGCAGAATAAAACGTTACATCTGCCACCTCTGAAGTGTTTGTATTCCGTTGATTTGCTTGCAATTGTTATGATTTTGAATGCTTAATTCACCAGCGTTGGTAAATGCAGAATTGTTGTGTGCCGTTTATCTCTTTCTTCTCTACAAATGTATGCAGCGCTGCGTAAGGACAATATAAGCTGTTTTGCACCTTTTCTAAAGAGCGTTTTCACTCGTTTCATGAATTCAACACTTAGTTGGGATAGAGAT
Source organism: Phthiracarus crinitus (assembly GCA_034698025.1). Lineage (NCBI taxonomy): Eukaryota > Metazoa > Arthropoda > Arachnida > Sarcoptiformes > Phthiracaridae > Phthiracarus > Phthiracarus crinitus. The sequence goes on along the minus strand of JAQGAW010003775.1, from coordinate 10,217 downwards.
AAAGGTGATAATGTGATTCGATTGTATTGGTTTCTTTTAGTGTTGACGATAATGCTCAGCGCCGAATTATTGTTGACAAGTTTGTTTTGAATGTTTTGCCATGTAGTTTTTTTTATTATATTTGATTTCATAGGCGAAAAAGTCATTTGATTGGAAGACTGTTTAGAGTATGATGCGCTTTGTATTTTCTGTGTAATTTTGTATGGATAATTGTCTACAATAGACTAGTAAACGGGCCACCAATTTGTCGGGCCCCCGCGGGCCACCGACACGAATAAACGGGCCGGGTCCGGGCTTAATAATAAAAAATCGGGCCGAGCCGGGCTTTGAAGTTTCTCTGATTTTTATAGAATTTTCTAATTTTTAATATTTTAGAAATTAAAAAAATTTAAAAAGTATTATTTTCTTTTAATAATTGTTAAAATAATATAAATTGAGAACAAAAACTCAAGAAAAACCTGTAAAAGTGGATAATTTATTGTTTTTAAGGTCATATTTCTACGATTTTTTAATAAAACATTTTTGTACGTAATTGATTAAATCGGGTTCAATCGGGCCGGACTTTTTACTTTTTGAAATAATCTGGCTCGGGCCGGGTCCAACTTCAAACTATCGGGCTTCTGTCAGGCTCGGGCCTGAAAATTTTAACGATTTACTACTCTAGTCTACAATATTAATGCCTATCAGTAAATTGACTGTTATATTCTTTATGTCATAGAATGTTTGAAATGATAATTCTTTAATTGGCTGAGAGCACATATATGATTTGTTTTGAGCTTTATATGTTGAAGCGAGTTGTCTATTATCGCCAAACACGGAAATTGCATTTGATATGAACTCTAAGTAATACGTTGCGAGTAAAGTCTGAAAAACTTGTTCCCATTGAGATTGATTAGCTTAATAAGTTGTAGTATGATGTACTTCGTTCTTATCAGTTGATTCAGAATTGACATTTGGCTCAATTTCTAGTCGTAATTGATATGTATCTGAATCATTGCGAAAGTTAGCACTACAAAGTGAAAATATTTTTAATAGGAAATCCGAATATAGTGTTCGTTGAGATTGATATTAATTTGAATAATTTGTAAGATGTGCTTCAACAACTTCTGCTTTATCAGAGGAGACTCTTGAATCGAGAGTAGTGGAGTTTGACAAGCGTACTGTGTCTTACAGTCGAGAAGTACATACAATAGAAGGTTCAATCTAAGGAGCCTTGAAGTCTGTTACCAATGCTAAGTAAGTCTGTTTTTCTGGTTTTAGGCGATTGAGTTCTATTTTGTTATCTTCTGTAAGCTCGCTAACTGTTTCTGATTATTGAGTAGCGGATATAAGCGCATAATACGGAGATACAATGCTTGATAACATGTCTTTGTATTTGGATTATTAGCTTAAGATTGCTTTTGTCATCTGCAGTGGAATGCTTTTGTGATTTTGCGGTTGCAAACAAGTCTCGCGCTGTCGTTCCGGTCTGTGAAACACATTACTTTGTGACTGTTAGCTCAGTTTCCATGTTAGCACCAAATAAGGTAAAATTTTTTAATGTTCGTTTGCTGACATTTTAGAGATGACGGTCGAATTTGAGTTTGTTGATTAAAAATAAATGAGCGGTTAGCGATTTAAAATCTTGAGCGTAATCGAACAATTGTTTTGTTATGATGTAATTCTTTTTTATCTTCAATCGTTTTATTAATCTCTTCGTCTTCTTTTGTATCCTTTTTGTAATCGATTATTGGCTGACTATTTAACCAATAACTCATTTGTTGCAGTCAAAAAAAGAGCGATAGATAGCGTCACAAACCCGATATTACGATAACAAGTTTAATAAATATTTCATATGAATTGTTAAAATGAATGCTTAAATGTTCAAAAATTATATAATTATCTATCCTTTATAATAAAAATAGATAAAATGAAATTTGAAATTTAGTCAATTACCGTTACATTACCGTTAACGAATCCAAAATTATTGTTACAGTTTCATTACAATTTTTTCAATTAATTACCCTAAAGTTACCGGATCTATCTTTCATATCGCTGCAATGAAAAAATTGTCAAACACTAATACAAATATACCATAAATACAATATACTAATTTTGATATAAAAATTGATTGTTTTATGAATATAATTTTTGTATTGACTGAATAAATTCTTATTTTTCTGATCAAAATTAATTTAATGAAAAAAAGTTTACTTACTGGAAGTGTCTCCAAATAAATTTATATATTTTATGCCTGAAAAATTGAGAATTTTTCGAAAGTCTCTTCACTTTATTACAAAAAATTATTAAATATAATTAGAATAAAATTATGAATGATACATATTTTAACAAAATATTTAAAATGAGAAGCTAGGGAGCGTTGACGCTTTCGAAACGCATTAAGAATATGTTTAACGTTTCCGTAATGACACTTTCAGTATATTAATTATCGCTTTTAGCTATTATAATTACTTTTCGCTTCGCTTACATAACGTAAACATAACGTATTTTTTATAATTAATCGCATAGCTGTTGTGAGTATTCGCGCTATATTTATTAATCAATAAATTTGTTTGTATTTTAATCGTTTCGTGTCTCAATTGGTGCAGTCAGCAGCGGATAAATATTCGATAACAAGTGATCATGATGCCAGTTATCTCAAAAACGTGACAGGATGTCTATTAATCTACGATATAGACGAATCTCATAGCGCGCGTTTAAACAAAGTGCGAAGAGCTCGTGCCCGAAGGCAACGAACGCCTTCAGAATTGAACTCGAATATGATCTTGAATTATGCAAAATCGTCAGCGAATATGTCTGAATTCATCGATTTCGTCAAATAATTTCCAACGTGACAATAATTTGCAGCGCGAATTTGTGGTAAAATATGCCTACGCTCCCATGTTACATGTCGGATTCAACAGGAAGTCAAACGACAGAACACGTGATCCATATCGCTACTGTCGTGACGCTGGTTGTTCCACGCAGAACTCAAACTTCAATCGCTAAGAAGGAAGTATCGAAAAATAAATCACCGCCAACGGTAAACATTTTAACCGATCGTTTCATAACGAATGACGTCAGTATCAACGGAAAGATATTGAGCATACTCATCGATACTGTTTCGTCAATATCCGCTATATCAGCTCTAACCGCTAAGCGTTTACAACTGAATACAGTGTGACACTCCTCATTACCAGTCACTGAGGTTGACGGTACTGCCAATACGAATGGAAGCTTACGCGTTAACGCACTTATTGGAAAAAAATAGAAGCGCTCAACTCTACATATATTACCGAGACTCGCACAAGACAGATTTTATGGTGTTGACGCATTCGAAAACCCCAAAAACATCTGATATTCACGTTTATTATACCGAATCGCCTTCACAACCGTTACAACAATTAATCTAAAGCTATGATGTTTTCGAGAAACTAGACAAAGATGTGGGAACCTTAAGAAACTTCAGCACGAGATATGATTAAAACTAGACTCAACTCCAGTAAGTCAACGACCATTTCGATTATCACTATAACGCAGGAAAGAAATACTGACGCGATGTTAGAACAAGGAATTGTACTCAAATCGCGTTCACCATATTCGTCAGAAATGTTTCTCGTGCCAAAGCGGATGACTCCTTACGATCGGTTGAAGACATTCGAAGTTAAAGAAACAGACAGTCAACCATAACCGATCATTCGAGACTTCGTCGATAAATTTTCGTACTCAAAGGTATTCTCCATACTCGACTTAGCTTGGGACTATTGGCATTTACACGTCTAAACCGATTCTATAGAGAAAACCGCATTTGTCAAGCCATACAATTTCTTGCATTACCGTTTGGATTTAAAAACGCCGCTTCAGTATTTCAACGCATTTAAGAAGCGTGAGAAGAGTTAATTGGAAAAGGAGTCGAACTCTATATCGAAGATGCTGTAATTTATACGGTGGACGAGTCATCACGGGTTCAAATTTATTCAGCGCGTGATGGAAAAGCTTCAGAGCGAAGGTATTCGCTTGAGACATTCGAAGAGGCATTTCATGCTTCGAGAAATCGTATTCCTCGGACAAGTGATATCAGCCTGAAGAGTACAGCCGTCGCCAACGAAGATTAAATCTGTAACGAATTATCCGACACCGAATAACTTACGATACAGCGATTCGTCGGATTAGCCAATTATTATCGCGATTTTATTCCGAACTTAAGCGAAAAAGTCAACGCTATAGACATTTAAACTAAAATGAGTGTTGCTCAGCACTCAGTTGGATGTTCGAAATCAAAAACTCGAAATCTCGACTGGTCCGTTAATCTATGCGTATTGGTGCATAAAATAATACAGTGCACTCTCTGGGCGTCACCAATCAGACCGATGAGCGTTATCACGACATATCGATATCGATGAGTTCGCATCAAGACAATCCGAAATAAACATCAACACTATTACATTTACGATAAAAATAAGCTGCATATATGACATTCGATATAATGGACTTACTTCAAAAGTGGTGCACTCAACTCTTATCCACATAGTGCTGAAGCATAATCGTAACGAAATTAATCATTCAGGCTTCGCTAAAACTATTCGCTTAGTTGCTGCTTAGTACTAGTGGCCATCACGCAACTGCGACGAAAGAACGAAGGTTAGAAGGAAGCAATCAAATTCCGACCCTTGAGCAAGCAAACGAAGTGTTGGCGATGGACATCATCATTTTAGGACGGGTCGACGATAAAACCGCTAGAAAAAACATACTAACGGTCATCGATCATCATTCACGATTTGTAAGGCCGAAAGCTTTTAAAATTAATACAGCTGAGGCCGCCATAAATAGTTTAAATCGATTGTTTGAGTCAATTGGCAAACCTAAGTCGTTACTCACAGATAAAGGAACGAATTTCATTTCAAAACTAATTCGCAATTACCTTAAGTCCCATAGCGTTGGTCAAATACTGTCTCCGTCATACCATCCACAAGCGAATGGATCTGCGGAAAGGCGAACGATGCCATCATGCGAGGTATACGCTTATAACTCGCGGATCACCCGAAGAAGAGATGGTTCAGAGTACTCGCACGTCAGTTAGAGCAATTATCGATCAGCAGAACATGATTACAGGTTTCGCACAGCGAATCATTCATTTAGGACTGGTGTCTGGCGACCACGCTAAGCTAGACTTACACATCGAATAGGCACGAAATTAACTTTCGAAAAGTCTAGTAACACCCAAACAAAGCAACGTCCCGAAGACCATCACACAAAATATAGTTTCGAAAATGGTGTATACGTTAGGCATCAAACGCCCGAAAACCAACTATCAAAAGACTTTCGTCAGTTTTCAGCACTCCATGCGTTATTATCAGGATCCGGATAAATGCATATATGTATATAAATGGATGGAAATGCATGAAAGTAGCGTTTTTCTGTTTGCATGCATATATTGAAAATTTCGAAAATAGATGCATAATTTAAAAATTTTTGTAAAAATGTTGAAATAATTAGTACTATTTTTATTGCTCAGCTAATTTTAAGATAAAGAAATAAAATCTGAACTAACACGACTAAAATATTGTGAATGAGAAAAAAAAATTGTTGGTTTTGTTGGGTTTTATAAGAGTCAAAAAGAAGTAAAGTTTTAAAAGTAAAGAAATAAATTTTTATTTAAAAAAATTACACGTGAAAATGAAAAATTTTTAATATATATTTGTGTAAAAACGAGTATTTAAAAGAAAGAAATTTCAAAATAACTTAATTTTTACCTTTAACTAAGTTATAATTAAAACATTTATAATATTTTCGCATTGTTTTTGATGCATATAATAGTGCATATAATGAAGATTTTTAGTGCATAAAATACAAGCATATTTCTTTGGTTTTTGCGTGCATATTATCCGGATGCTGGTAATAACGCAGAATTATCGTAAAAAGTTTGAAAATACCATAAATTTAGTTAAGTTGAATCTAATATTGCTTTTAATGTACTCTTGAATAAAATTCACAATTAAAAAAATTAAACTCTATTAAACTCATTATATTTTCAATTTACCTCATAATTCAATTTCTTTAGAAAATTAAAATTTTTTTATTAAAGCTTATTCAACTGTAACATTAAACTTTTTTAAAGTTTGCTAAGATTATAATTTAGGCTAAAAATAAGGCTATCTTATCATCGAAAAATTAGGTATCGAAAGTTATCGCATTAATCAACTCGAAATCGACAGTAATAACGCTATTCAGACTTTCGTGGCTAATTCGTCATCGCAAATGCTGTATAATAATCTAGAAATCGTTTACTCGATGTTTGTTACACAATTATTGTACGACGATATATACGAACGTTTTAATATCCCGCTCAAAGCAAACAACGCTCGAATAACAACAAAAGCTTATTTCGACAATGTCCGCCAACAGGTACGCGATACAGAAATAGATTACGCCCGAGGAATAAGCGCAAATGGACGAAAAAACGAAAATCAAACGCGAAATTTGAATTAAAACGATTTGCGAACGAATGTTTCAACTTTTCGTCATAGATTTTTTACTAAGATGGTCAGGAAAGGAGATCAGGAGCTTCGGGTCGTCCATGTGCAGGACCGTTATGCCCGCAAAACTGCGAAAATCGTTGTGGAATACGGCACGGACAGAGGTTTATATATTCCTTACGCTCAGATCGAAAGAGAGGCCGACGACTTCATCGAACAGGTAGCGTTCCGACCATTTGATTGGATAAAGTTGCGGTCGGACAAGGCGTTCATTTGGCTCGAGTGGCCCCTCGACGCCCTCAACTGGTTCGACGACCCCCTATTGGATATCTTTGGTTGGCTATCAACAGTCGACAGATCGAGAGTCGAAAACGACTGGATGTCACAGCTACAGTGAGGGGAATTGTCGGCGGGGGATGAGACGCTAAAGAGCGTTTACACTTTCTTAAAGAATTACCGATATGTTTAGCGTTTCCGTAATGACAATTTCAGTATATTAATTATCGCTTTTCGCTATTATAATAACTTTACGCAATTTCGCTTACATTACGTAAACATAACGTATTTTTTTATAGTTTCGTGTCTCAATATAATACATTTGCTTAACAAGAGAGCATTATATTTAAAACTGCTTCTTAGAAAAAACATTACTTTTCTCAATGTATTAATACGACCTCGAATTGAAATGAATACAATCGTAACCGAAATTGAATGAATGGTTATATAATGATAATATCGAACCATTTATGATATCACAGACACACACACAGTTACAATTTCTGTGCTATTGATATCATAAGAAATACCCGAAAACTGAATTGATAGTCAATTAGTGAATCAAATAAATATACACTTCATTTAATTACTATTACTCGTGAGTTATAACAATTAACAACAATTTAATTTCAATAACTGTAATAATGAAATTCATGTTAAATGCATACAAAGTAAATCGTAATTATAAGATAATGTTTAAGCATTGAAAGTGAATGCTTTCAATCGCATGTAAGTATCATATGGTAAGTATAACTTATAATAATAACTATTACTAATAACATATGACATATTTTATGGCACATCAGTATATAAAAAAGTATGCGTATTAATGCTTAAAATGGATTTAAGTTATATTTATATCTTTTCCTTTTTACCCTAAAAACACGGTGATAGGCCGCAGCTTTTCTATTGAAAAAAAATTATTATTCAAAATTTAAAGTGATGCGGCCTATGCATAGTGTATGGCCTACCCATTAAATAATTTATGTAAAATTAAAATAATTTGAATTTATTAAATGCGAGCATGATTTCATTTTTTTCGGTGAATTTAACGAGACGTATTTTAAAAATAGCTGCATATGACTATCGTTTGGTTGGGATATTCACTTTTTAAATTTAAACAATATTTATTATACTAATATGATATTTAACATAACATAAGAAACTATTATTTATTATTAAAGATATTCTTTGGTCGGTTAACCCTACGGTATAGACTAGTAAACGGGTACCCGAAATGTCGGGTCGGGTCGGGTTTGGGCTCAAAACTGTTCGGGTCGGGTCTGGTTTTGAAAAATTTTAAAGAAAACCCGACAAACCAAAAAAACATCGATTTATTGCATAAAACTTAAATTTTGCAAAAATTTTTGAAATATGACATTTTTATATAACTTAAATAATACTTAATTATTAAATATTATTTCTATTTTTAAGTAAGTTTTACTATCTTTTACATTTTTAGAAAATTTTTAGCAAAATTAAGAATTATACAAGTATTTTGATCATCGGGCCGGGCGGGTCGGATTGAAGCCTGTCGGGTTCGTGTTTAAGATTTCTAGCGATTTACTAGTCTACATTAAACGATATAAACAGTTGTACACGTGTTTTTGAAATAAGCGTTTGATATTTATTTGATTCAATCTTAGACTTTAGTCTTAATTACTTTTAGTTAACAGTGATTTAGTTTATACTGGGAAACCAAAAGCAATTGGCTGAACACGCTTTATTGGATAGATTGGTTGGTTCGACATTAGCGCGACGTGTCTATCGAGTGAAAGCGTTATCGTGTCAGACATAGCGTTACAAAGTGTCAGACCTCGAAGGACAGCACGTGTCGAGGTTTGGCGCGCATTAATATCAATATAAACGGGAGTGACTTGTATTTTAGTACATATGTTGTTTGTATAACGTGTTTTATTTGTAAAATTAATTAATAATTCAAAAGCTTTAAAAATTAATGAGTGCTCTTGGAATAAAATGTGTTTGTTTTATTGAATTATTAATTTTCGTTAAAAAGCAGCAAAAATAAAAGTTTAAGATAATATTAGATTTTGCAATGCACTGGCATTTCAATTTATTGGCGTGTTATATACAACTTCTTTAATTATAATTTTATATCCTTGTCTTCATAATTTCGCGAAATATACTTCACGTTGATTTTCTTAAACATCACCGCATTTTACGTTATCTGTGAGCTGAATCTGTAATTAATTAATTGATTTTTAGATTACTAGTTGTCAACTCATGAAGCTCAATATAGATCTGCATCTGTGTTGAGAATAGCAAACATTATAACAAAGTTTGATTGAGATTTATCTATTATTTAGTGGTATTGCACATTGGACCTGGAAAAATTATCGGGACGGGACAGAACAGGATCGGGAGTGACCAAATTTTTACGGAATTTGTCGGGACGGGATTGTCACATAAAAATAACGGGACGGTACAGGATTTTAGATTTTGTTAACAAAATCCCGAAAATCTCTAATTGAGCGAATTAATGTGTCAAATGTGTTTAACTTACCACTTATTTTTATCAATTTTCAACTTTTAAGCATTTTGTGCACATGAAATGTATTTATTGAAAGTTTTAAGCTTGTTTCCTTAAAAAGACGATAAAATTTATTTGTTACATAAAATTAAGACATTGCAATTAATAAACACAATATTTTTTCTGGACAGGACAGGACGGGACTAAAAATTATCTTAATCGGGACGGGACAGGACTAAGCATTTCAATTAGCAGAACAGGACGGGACTGTCATTTTCAAACTTTTTCCACCTCTATTGTACATAATGAAAATAACATTTTGGATAAACTATATTTATCTTTTTAATGACTAAAATTTTCGAAATCTAATGCTAAACTAGTGATGTTTGAATTAATAATTGTAGAATATTCAGGGTTCAGTCAGAAATATCTGTTAGAGAAATAATTTATTTAAACATGTATTGAGAAACTCGGATTATATTGTTTGTGGCACAATGTTTGTGCTTCATCTATGCTATGTCTAAATTAATAGTGTTTGCTTTGGAAAGCATTTCAATAAACGAAAGTGCAACTGCATAGATAATATTGTCTGTAATTATTCATACATAATTGCCTGTAAGAGTTTAATATTTACATGTGGATGAATTTTTAGCACACTTTATCCATTGGAGCTATTGGATTTGACATGTCCGCCTATAGAATGTCCTTTATATTTATTTAGGAATTCTAAAATAGCCAGAAATTACATAATGTTACAAAAATGTGCTAAATTAAGCTTGAAATGGCTAAAATATTTCAAAAAATTAGCTAAAATTTTAATAAAAAAAGTAAAAAAAGATATGTTTATCGGTTTTAACTAATAATGTATATTAAATATATGACACACTTTTTGGCACAAAGTTTTGCTCAGGTTTATTCAGACAATTGTAAAACTGATAACACATTTGAAAGCCATGTGTTACCATAAATCATCTTTTAAAAAGTTCTTATTTATA
>JAQGAW010003774.1:0-11935 GCA_034698025.1 Phthiracarus crinitus | reverse complement strand
GCAAGACAGCATCAAACCTGTTCTGATGCTACTTTCATTTTGCAAAATGCTACTTACAATATAAAAACCCTGTATAAACACTAATAATCAGAAAATTTTTTGAATAACTTAACATTTAATATAATGGTATAAAAACTAATTATTCATAAATGCACCACAAAATTGGTATAGGAATAGCTTTAATTTTTATTGACCGCTACTATAATAGCGTTTTTGACGATCTCTTTTGATATTACTTTAAATCAGAATACAAACGGAAATCTAGTTGTTAATTGAGGTGAAAAATTAATTAAAATGAATTATAAATTAAAGTTGATAACACATTATCTAAACGGCTTCGATGTTTAACTCATTAATTAAATAAATTTATTACATTTCGAGTTTTTTATTAGTAATTTTGTTTTTATTTTCGCACAAAAATAAAATTTGTTTATTGAAAAATGAATCGTAGAGATACTGAAAAAATCATACAATTCTCTCATAACATAATTGAATTTTAATTACACTATTATTAAAATCTAATTGCATTTATCATATGAGCACACATTGGAAACGAGATGTTATTTAATTTTATGAAAGTGTGTTAACAAATTGGTTTTAGTGTTTTTGTAAACCATTTAGTTATAGACAATAAAAAATTTACAGACAATTTCTTTCTCCAAATTATAATCATTACAATTTCTAAATTAGTTTATATAATTTCAATGATAAAACACTGATTGTTTCGGTCTAGAAATAAGATTCATTACAGTTTACTTTCATCTAATTTCGCTTTAATTAGTTTAAACAAATTATGTATATAATTAAATAGAAATACTATAAAACGAAAATACTATACTAAATAACATTTGTGAATCAAAATTAAACTCTAAAATATTACGCGTCATAAGTTTAGGCTAAAAAATTGACTGCAAAACGTTTTCAACTCATTATTCTATTGAATATTTATCTACGAATCGAAACAGAATTTGAAGAAACGAACACAATATTTAACAATAAAATTTACCCTATTATTAATACAAAAAAAAAACAAACAAAATATTTAAATCATTTGAAATAATAAAAATCGTGTTATATATAATAATTTCTTCTTCAAATAAAACATATTTATATTAAACTCAAAAATGAAAATAAAAATTGTAAATAATATTTATGTGTCAAAGTTTTTCGTCATATGAATAGTTGATTCTAATAGAATGCGACGTTTGTTTCAGTAAAAGAAGTTACTTTGCAAATATGAGATCGTGATTCCTAAAGATAAATTCAGTGAAATGGTTGATATTAGTTATCGAAGTGAGCGACGCTTGAGTGTTACGCGACCACAGAAGATTGGGGCCAAACACTATGGCCAGGTTTGAAGCTGTCATCTTATTGAGGTCACTTCGGTCCATCACTTTGACCAGATAATCCACAATAAACTTTAATAGCTAACCATAAAAATCAATTTAAGTTAAAACACGTATTGCATCGCTTCATCAAATTCAGTATTGTTAACTCACTTTGTAATTATCAGATGGCAGTCGCTGTAAGACTAGCGATTTAGCGACGGCCAGCTTTTCGATCTGGTAATGAGCGCCTGGACCTCCAGATATGTGCTGAAAATCGAGAACGTCGTCGTAAAGATCGAACGTAAGCAACGGTTCCTCCAACTCTCGAAGGAATGATTTAAGGATAACTGCGGCCACGTGTACTCCCGAATCGCCATACGACGCGAAATCTACTTTTTGGCCAGTATTGAACAATTGTTGAACCTCTTTCACTGTTGTGACGTTCGCTGAGCGCCGAAATATACCCTCAGTTTGTAACGCCGTTTCATTGTCTAAATATGCGACACTAACACGAACTACGCGTGGAATCGAGTCGTTATTGTTGTTTGATTTTAAACTATTCAATAAAAACCAAAAGTAAAAATCAAAATTAATAAAAGCTTATAAAAAAAATTTTAATCGATTTTTAATCGAAAAATGGTACACACTATATATTATAATAAAAAATATAATAATAACGTAAGCTATTCATAAAAATATATATTTCCTACACTTTTATTCTTCTTTAATAATAATTATAGCATTTAAAAACTCATCACACAATGGAAACATATAATGGTTATACTGTAACAGTATATATATATATAACGTATAGTATATTTGGTAAAAAGTGTTTTGCTTTGTTAAATGCAAAAGCGATTAAGTGTCAGTGACTTACAATTGGAGTGAAACGCGAAACTGTTGTGTCGCCAATTTTTGGTTAAATGAACTTTTACCGATTTGCGATGAAGAACTGAGAAACCATGTCTTGTGTGATGCGTTTGACAGTAGTTTTTTGTCGTGCCTTGAAATTAAAACAAATCGCATATTCGCGTCATTATGCAAATTTATTCGCTACGAAATGATTGATATAATAATAATTATGTGCGGCTAATACTGTATTGTGTTGTGTTCCACACATACACACACTCAGATTTTCCTCAAGCAGTTAATGCGTAACATTTTACTTATTTTATTCTTTTTAAGAGTCTTATTACGACCAAATAAATCGTGTTTTAGAGGATTATAAAATAAAGCAATAAAATATTATTATTTTCTTCTTATTCTGGAGTTTATTATTGGAGAATAAGAGTGACAGCATATATTAGCTTCACCTAAATTCAAACGCTTTTCGAAAATAGTAACTATAAAATACATCTGTAATTTTGTAAATCGAAAAATCTTTTATCTCTTGAGTCGATCTTTACTTAAGACTTACGTTTTAATGCCTAATTACGCTCAAATACTGTGCTTAATTCGAAGCTGTCTTTATTAATGAAGAGAAATAATAATATAATAATCGGTAAACCGATTGGACAGACGCGACAATCATAATTAGGGCCAATAAATAATGGCTCTGTCTTACTAAACGGTTATTACGCTTTATAATGCGATAAATTTAGAATTTTAACGCTAAATATTTTTAACCAAAAATAAGTAACGGTAAATTAATAAATACAAAAAAAACGAGTTTTAGGTCAGTTTAAAATCATTTTTCAATTAAAAATCTTAACAGCTTTGCGAAATATTAATTGATAATAAATATAATTTATTAAAAAAAATTTTAAAAAATAAAAGACGTGACAGATTTAATAAGCTCTGTTTAGTTTAACTAATAATTAGCGGATAAGATTTTTTTTAGAAAAATAAATTTTTTAAGCACAAGTTAATTATTTCTTCAATAAATACTTATAAACATAATTAATTAGAAATAATCATTAGCTTTATAGGCGTTTGGAAAAATTATAATTTTTTCGTGAAAAATTAATGTGCTTTCAAAAGCTTTATGAATAATAACAATAATAAAAATATTAATCGAATAAGTAATCGTGAATATAAATTCAAAAAACGGCAAAACAGTCAGCAAACTTATTTTACTTTAAACAAATTGATAAAAAACTGACTCACTCTATCACTTGTTTGGGAATAACGAGTTGCTCGAGATGTAAATGTTGCTTAAGTTCGTGCAAGTAAGTAATATAATGGATTTTTCGACCAAACTTTACGCTAAGCAAAAAAACAATAAATCATCATAAAAAAATAATAACAATAACAGAAAAAAGCAAAATATTATACGGTATATACTAAACTGGGAGCAGAGGAGACAAACACACGCACAGACACACTCACTCACCTGATAACAGGCTTGAATATTTGCATAACAATTCTAATAAAGTTAGTGGGATGGACTAGAAACAGTGCCTTCAGATTCTTCTTGTATTTGCGATCGAAAGCCTTAAACGCCTGCCATAACCAACTCAACGATGGCTTATTACTGCTATTAAGACCGTTATGAAAGTAAACCAGTGTGTAATCGTTTTCCACGTACTGGTCGAGTGTGTATATCAAATATCTTTTGTGTTCGGAATAACGAGAAAAACAAGCAAAAATATAATGCGTGATAAATTAGCGTATTATTACAATACACAAGTTATACTATAATCAGTGGGAATCAGTTTAAAATGATAAATATAATTTTAAATGTATTAGAATAGTAATAATCCGAATGTGATTTTTCCCGTCAAAACAACAAAAAATTTAATCTCGTTTAAAATTACCTAAATTGTTATTAACAAGAATTTTTTCGTATAAATTAAGCAAATTTTAAATCTATTTTTATAGTAAATGTTACCAATCTGTCAGATTATAAATTAGTTAAACTTAAAAATTTTGTAATGGATTAAACTGGGAAATAAAAAAAATCAGTTTTTTAAAGGTATAATTATGATTACTTTGTTTCTCTAAAGAAAACACACTCACATTATTAATTCAGCAAAAGAATTTCGCTTCAAAAAATGTAGGTTACGGTTACCCTATTAGCTATGAACGCATTAGGATGTGCTCAACTTAATTACATTCATGTTTAATTATTTTCGTCATAATTATTAGTATTTTAATTTTTTTTTAAAAACAAAAAAATAAGAATTACACTGCATTTTGCTGCATAAACACAATTGAATGCTCGTATGATTACCTCAAAAACTTGTGATGATCGAACTTTTTATTGTTTGGTAGTCTACACGCGTAAATGGTGATCACTTTTCGCGCAAACATGTCATCGCCGGCCACTTCAACGATTCCGTAAGCGGCGATGTCCTCGAAGTTTTCGGTCACAACATTTGCCGGAGATTTGTTGCCGCAATCGTTGACCACAAGAAACGAGTTGTGATCGTCGTCCACATTAAACGCTTCCTCGAAGTTCTCTTCGATGAGAGTGTCCGGCGATTCCAAGTAAATGTTGTCGACGTCCGCGATCTCGTCGTCCTCGTCATACTCTTCGGCGCGATTGTGCTCGTCTTTGGTGGTCAACTCAGTGTCGTCGAACTCGAGTCCGGGCTCGAAGTCGAGATGCTGTCCCGCTTCGTTGCCTTGCAATGAGTGAAGATTCTCTTCACTCATTTTAGTCGCATATACGCAGAAAAACTGTTTCAGATATGATCTGTAAAAATAAGATTTTCGTTTCATTCATAAATCTGTTATCGCATGGAAATCTCAAATATATAGTATACTATAAAGTTATTACTAATTACTGTGAATTTCATTAAAAAATATGATATGATATATGATTTGTTTACGTTTTGGGAGAATAGTATTTCGCTTCACATCACTAATATGTAACACAAAACCAAATAAAATCAAACTAAACGTAAATAATATTTCGCTCAACGCATTCAATAATGGGTTTTAAACGAACCAAAAAACGTAAATCACAGCGAAAATAAATAGACCAGTTGTTTATTAATTGAAATTAAAGTCGATCACTACAAACAGGGTTAACGTTAATGCAACACAACAACACAGCACAACAGCACAACACACAGCACTGATTGAAATAATTGGACATACGCTCACTGTTAGCATTAGTCACACACAAACAAACGAGTAATGTTGTGACGAACCAATTCTATGGCAGATGGCGTTGCGTTCGAAATTCAGTTGATTTCGCGTTAAAAGCGAGTTTTGACGTTTTTTTATGTGGGATAAACGCATGAGTTACGATAAATCAGTTGGATTGCGCTCGGTTTTTAATTCTGCTTTATTTAACTCAGCTTATAAGAATATTTTTGGTTTTAAAAATTTCAAAGCTAACACTCGAGTGACAGTTTACAGATTTCGGAGACAAAAATTCCAAAATTAATAACATCTGAATGGACGGGAATAGAAGGTGGGGTTTTTGAGTTTTGAATAATAAGTTTATTATCATAATTTTGTATACAATTATTATAGCCTCAAATCATCTAAAAAGAGGTCAATAATATAAATTGTTACGAAACTGCGACGCTATGAGTTATCTTTACCTAATTTAATGTAATGCATTGTATTCTAACCACATTTTTAAAAACTTTTTGGCATATGGTTTTAATAAATTATAAATAATAATTATTTTAAAAAATAAATTTAATAAAATGCTAGTAAACAAACGGATTATTTAAAATATTGAACAATAATTATTTCAGTTATTTAGATGGTTTGGCCGTTTAATGAAACAGAAACCATACATTTTCAAGCCGTTCACGGTTTAAACATTACTGAAATTAAAATTTAGAAATTGTTAAATGTTTGCTTCAATTTTGACTACTTATTGTCAACAGATTAGTTTATTTATTTAGAAATCAAAATACAATCAAAAATCGCACCGGAAATTAATAGCCAGTTTGTAAACAAAATTGTTGGTTACGCTACTCTGTATACCAGTGTTAAAAATAGAATATACATATTGAAACCTTCGTGACTATTAGTTTGTTATTGAAGTGTTTGTTGTTTTGTGTCCTCAGGCGTTAATGTTCGATACTGTATGCCTGTATTTTGGGAAATCTATTCTATCATAAACAATAAACAACTTTAAATTCTTTTAACAGACTCTTCTTTGGCATAAAAATATTTATTAGCTATATTTTAATATATTTATAAAGAACTAACACTGGTTTAGGCTAAGATTTGTGACCTATAAACTCAATATTTCAAAGTATATTTTGATAAAAGAAAATTCTAAATATTTATTATGATTTGAAAGCACTCGAACATTATTATGGCACGAGTTTGTAATTAAATCAGACTTAAACATTATTCAAACAGTAACTTAATTTTTTATCAAAAAAATATATTTGTATAACGATATAAAACACAAAATATGTAATTTCTTAATTAACATGTCAAATCAAAACCACATAAATTTATCCTCATATCCAAAAAAGTTGCGCAAACTTTGAGTACAGTACATAAATTAACATAAGAAAAAATATTTGTCAAATCAATACATAATCATTTTGATAAATAAATTTTATTAATACTGTTGAAAAGCAAGCATTAATACCAGTCAGTGTATAATAAAACTTATTAGAATATGTGTCTCAAAAGTTTAATTAGTAAAACATGTGTTGGCTTACATAATCCACTTACCATAACGAGTCTTACACACTTCATAATAACGGGTATTTGTAAATTGTTTTGTAATTGTTTCATTAATCGAGATTAATAACGTATTTATTAAATGTTATCACATAATTAAAATCTTTGCAAGAAAAAACAAGCTCATAAAATTCATCTAAGTTTGCCGTTTAACTTCGTTTTTTGTTTCTTTTTCTTTCTTTCATAATAATATTTTTAATAAAACAGTTTATGAGCCGTTCAAAAGTGATTACATCTGATCTGATTTTATATGAATTGGTAATACTTCAAAATCAAGTTACTGTACCTTCAAAATCGCATATGTAATTATAAGAAACAGTTATTTTTATTTTTTATTAATTTTTCTAAATACTCACTATGAATCAGTTTATTTCTAAAATCTATTTTAAAACCTCTTATTTTTTATAGTATGCTATTTTAATTGATAGTTGATTTAATAGAAACATGTAACTGATTAAAATTAATAAATGAATCAAACGGCACATTCCTTTCAAAGTATTCAACAATACAATTCGAGTTGAAAACTGATTGAAAACCGGAATATTCCACTTCAAAACTTTCCTTCTATTTGTTGTGCATTTCATTAACGACTAAGTTTCTAACTATAAATAAAATATTACCTCTTACTATGGCATTCAAAATATGAGCGTTTCAGACAAAACACTGGTAGACAAAAAAAGTGTGGCAGAGAAACGGACGACAATCTCCAAATTCATTTAACTGTTTTTTTTGCAAAGTCATATAAAAAATTCTGTTTAAAATAACTTTTTCAGGCTATTAGGATATCCCTATTAATCGTCTACATTGTCATTATTAAAAAAACGAAAAATATTATAGTGAAAAACTATTGATGTTTAATAAGAGTTAATAGAGTTTAAATTATTTCATAATTAGAGTGCAAAACAAATAAATACTAACTTTTGAGTGTGACAAAACTCAAAGTCAATGAATTTTCAATCGAGATAACTATCATATAATACTGAGTCGTCAATAAATGGCATTTTGTTTCAAACAAACTAATCTCAGTGCAGGCAAAGAGCAAATTCTGCGTTGTCATAACGTTTCAGTGCCACGAGATAACGGAAAACTACTGATTACTTAATTTATTTATAAATAGTGCGATGTCTTCCAGTGGAAAGTGAATGTTTCGCCTCTCGATTATGATTCAAAACAGATATATTAATTTTCGTTGAAAAAGTTAATTCAAAGTTTCCAGATTTAAAATGGAAGGCACCGATGAGAGGCGAAAACTCAATTACAATGGCGACAAAATAACAAACTATGCGAAAGTATTCGTTAAGCGCGAATCGATTTTAACGTAAAACTTGACGATATTTCTAATAATGCAAAAACTTATTAAAATTCCAAATTAAGAAAATGTTTTTTCCCCATTAATTTTCTAGTGAAATGTTAACGACAAATTCGCAAATGAAATCGGCTTATAATTTGCTATCAACATTTGTGGCCGTTTTGATTATATTTACGTTTGGAGACTATGTTCTCAACCCTTCAGTGTAAGCTTTTACTGAGCATAACTTTTATTAGTTTTATTCAAGTTATATTTGTTCGCAATTTTTAAATTAGTTTTAAAAAAACATTTTAAAATTTAAAAATCAAAAACAATATCATAACAGTTTCGAATGCATTGTTTTATACAAAATTAATGGAATTGATGGTCGAGAGCAGCAAACTTGAATGACTTGAATTGGTTTACATAATACCAATAATAATAAATTATGTTTGTTTTGCTTAATTTTAGTTTAAAAGATGATCTCATTTATCTTGAGTGGGCATTCAAACAATGGAAAGTAGTGATGATTACGTGGGCATTAATGCACTTAACATTTATTTTCATCTTCTTTCCCGTTGTTCGGCTCAGACTTTACATTCTCACTATCAATCAAAATATATTAATTAAATCAAGCGGTATTAACGCAGTATTCACAACGCTATACGTTTGCTATATTGTCGCTATATTTTCGATGTGCAATCGTGCGGTAATTGCGTACAAATTATCGCCAATCTGTTCGTTCGCAATACTCATGGAAATGGTAATTATATCGCTTCATATCTATTTTAATTTTAAAAACTTTCAAATATTTAAAAAACGTTTAAGAATTATCGTTAAGATAGAAAATCCTTGATATACTAACACTTCTCAAGCCTACTCTCAGTTCAATTAATAGTGGCTTACCCTTGAAAAAAATACAATTTTGTTTTAAAAACTCAAGTTTTTTTACTTTGAAGGTTCGCCTAATAATGAAACTGCATTCGTACGCTATTGAAACTTGGAAACCGATTTTTTTATCCAAATCAAAGGCAAATGAAAAAAATTTGCATACTATTGAATATCCAAAGTTGTGGCAATTTTTGTACTTTCTAGTGGCGCCGACATTAATCTATAGGAACGCGTATCCAAGGTTTTAATTAATTATATGCTTACTTAGCAAAGTTTTAAGTGAGTTAACATTAAATGTTAATTATCGAGTTTTAAATATTAAGTGTCACTTTAAAGAGAGTAATCACGATTTAAGCTTTTTATCCCCACTATTAGTAATTAAAACTAACAAAAAAATCACATTAAGATTTTACTCATCGATTTCTCAGAATTTTATCACAATTAACAAAATATTTAATCTCACATTAATAATCTCAATATATATAAAATCTATTTAAAAAATGAAAATGAATTCATTACACTAAAATAATGTTTGATTATTTTTATTGAAGAACTGAAAAAATTCGATGGCGTTTCGTGTGCTGGAACTTAATTCACTTTTTCATAACAATATTCTGCACGTTTTCGTCAATCCGTCGCTTCATTTCGTCCAACTTTTCGCGTGTCGGTCACGAACCGATTGACTCTCGGAAATTATTTTCGATACTAGCGATCGGTTTCCTGATGGGAGCGCAACAAATATTTTTAATATTTTTCGGTTTCCTCCACTGCTGGCACAACGTGTTCGCTGAACTGATTTGTTTCGGTGACCGCCAGTTCTACACTTCGTGGTGGAATTGCACGAAATTAAGCGAATTTTATCGCCAGTGGAATATTATAGTGCAAGACTGGCTTTACGCCTATATTTACAGACCAACGTTGAACGCCAGTCGCAATAAGTTAATCAGTAATTACACCGTTATCTTACTTTCCGCTTTGGTTCACGAATATCTGTTAGCGGTTCCGATGAGGTTCTTATTCCCATTTCTGTTCCTATTATTCGGTATTATGGCATGTAAGTCACTATAAACTTAATATCGCATATATCGCTAACATTTTGACTAAATTTATGAATTGATAATTTGATTACAGATATTGTGTTTATAATAACGAAATCACAACCAAACCGTTCGTATGATTTTCAGAATGCGATGATGTTTGCGATGCTGTTCTCCGGTTGGGAGTTTCAGCTCATATTGTATTGCGTCGAATGGTACTCAAGGAATAATTGCCCAAAAGATTCGGTTCGTTCAATACTTATTTGGTTGAAATTTGTTTTGTGATAATGATTTGATATTTTGTTTCAGAGTTTATGGGATTACGTTATACCGAGGTTTCCGAGTTGTGTTTCGTTTAAATGATTTTATATGTTAACCTAAAATGATTTGTAAATAGTTTTTCACTGTATTATAATAATAATAATAATTTTATATAACTTTATTAATATCATAATAGAAATAATGTTGTTTCGTGTTTTTTGGGTTAAGATGTAAACTCAAAAATTACTTATGCTTACAATGAAAATTAAAATTTATACTGAAATGCAAAAATAAAATAAAATCGAAATAAAATTTGTTTAAAACATACAAATGAAATAAACATTAAAATGCTCTAAGTTCGTCTGAAACCGGAAATGACGTAACGAAGTACATGTACAACGTTATACATTAATGAACTTACTAATGCTTAAGATTTGGTAAAACACCGTTTAAAACACAAAGCAACGCTATCTGTTGACAATTAAAATATTAATTGAAAGAATTACAGTTTATACCATAAAGCTATTTATATGTAAAGCTTTCGTATAAAAACAAAACATAAGATTACACATCACAATTATAGAAAAGCTCTTGCGCGAGGCGTTCCAGTTACAGGAGGATTCCCACTAAAATGTGGGGTCGCACTAAAATTCGGGCGTGAGAAACATGCGGGTAAAATACAACGGGTCTCTAGTATTAATGAAATGCTGAGCTTAAAACTCATACTAAATTCTTTAAATAAACTTTAAAATCATACATATTTTATAGATAGTGAGTACAGTAAATTGTATTAATGCTTCTCGTACTACACCTAAATATGATGCGCTTAAATACGGTAGAGAATTATAGTAACAAGAGAAACCACATTAATATTCGCCAAAAATTAATATAATTTAATTTCAAATAATTTATCCGTATTTATGTAAAAACTTACTCGTTAAACAAATATCAATCGAAAAACAGACATTGCTGATTAAATTTTAACAAAAATTATTTACATTTAACTTCACACAGTTACTATCATAGATGAAGAATTGGTATAAAAAAGAAGCTAAAACTTTGTGATTTTAAATTATAGCGATATTACGGTCACCTTAACAAAATTATAGTATCTATACGCGAAACAATTCTTATATTCTTAGATTACATAAGTAGGAGACCCGGCGTTATACCCCCTCAAAAACTCGATACCTCTGGCTAAACCCTTATGCCCCAACCTTATCCGTTATAACCCCAAACCCATCCAAATATTATTATAAGCTATTTTAAGCTATTTTAAAAACTTTTATAAACTATGATAAACTTTTTCTAAACTTTTTCTAAACTCTATTAAACTTAAATAAACTTAAATAAACTCTAATAAATTATAATAAACTGGAATAAACTATAAATAAAAACTCTATTTTTTCTTTTTAAAGATTTTATTTACAAAAAGAAAAATATTCTTTTGATGTGCCATAAAATATTAGTATTAGTATAAAATATTATTATGTTATTTATGTATACTATACTTACCTTACTTA
>JAQGAW010003773.1:0-11944 GCA_034698025.1 Phthiracarus crinitus | reverse complement strand
CTTAACCGAAATTGGTCGATAATTCTAACCGATAACCGACCGAATTTTAACACTTTTCTAACCGATTTTTCACAGCCTTACATATTATCGATGTAACGAATTGTGTACAGCTGTAAACATAGTTTAAACGCATGCGTTTATTACATATTATATGACAGCAATTAAATAGCAAAATACAAAAAATAGATGTTTGCGATAAAAGCATAACATAACACATTTATGTATTGTTTCTCTAACTTTTTATTGTAACTATAAATAGCATAAATGCCTGGTAAGGTTAAAGTGCGTATTCTTGCGGGAAGAAACTTACCGGTTATGGATAAGTCTAGTGACACAAGTGATGCGTTCGTTGAGGTAACTATTAATACATGTTATTTGTTATTTGTCACGTGTTTGTCACACACGTTCACATCCAATTTAAAGGTAAAGCTCGGAAACACCACTTATAAGACCGAAGTATTTCGACGATCTCTCAATCCATTCTGGAATTCTGAATGGTTTCGGTTCGAAGTGGACGACGAAGAGCTTCAAGACGAACCGTTGCAGATAAGGATAATGGATTACGACACTTATTCGGCGAATGACGCCATCGGAAAGGTTTATATCGATTTGAATCCATTGTTGAGCAAAGATTCTGGTCATGTAATGTCGGGATGGTTTCCCATATATGATACTATGCATGGTATGATCATATCATTGATCTATTAATAATGCTTAACGTATGTGCATATTTTCAAATAACGTTAAACATTCAAATTTTGTAGGCATTAGAGGCGAAGTTAATTGTGTGATAAAAGTAGCGCTGTTTTCGGACGCCAATCGATACCGACAGTCGTCATGTGGTTTTAAATTTTTTTATTCGCCTGGTATTCCATCCCACTATTCATGCCAAGCTATTTGCGGGTTTGTCGAGGAATTAGTTGTTAATCATGACCCAGAATATCAATGGATCGATAAAATCCGAACGCCTCGTGCGTCAAACGAAGCGCGACAAACGCTTTTCTCTAAGATTTCTGGTGAAGTACAACGAAAAATTGGTCTTAAAGCTATAGATTTGGGTGGAAATGCGGTCGTGAGGCACGACATCTTATATTCTCTTATTAATGCTATTTATATTTATTCGAATAATTTTAATTTACTTTAGTTATCAGCAGTATTTCGATATGGAAGGTGAGTCTGGAATAGTGGTTCGAGGCATCGGTACCGCAGTATTGCTGTCAAAGGTCGGTCATCTCCATCATAGCAGCGCTCCATTTTCAACAGTATTTGCGCCGTTTTCTGAGTAAGTGAATATATAATCATTTTTTGATTTTTAAAAAAGATATGCACCTGCTTTTAATAGCAGTAGATTGCATTTGATGTGATAAACTAATCGATGACACAATCCATCACAATATCACAATTTAACAATGAATAATAGTTCCCATTTGCTTAAAGCATTTTAGTCAAAGAAGATATACATTTTATTTGCGGTTTAGTATTTATTTATTAATCATTCGCTTTCCTATCCTATCTATCTTTGCTTTTGAATGTATTGTTTCAATTGCTTAATCATACTGTATATTATTTGTTGATCTGTTTGTTATGTTCGTTTTTTCGTAACTTTCTTATATTACTTTAGTGATAAGGGATTTGATATCTCTTCACAAAGCATATCACATATTGATTGTAATGCCACCCCAATTGGTGTTTCGTTTCTTTCAAAATGTCTGTTTTCCTATGATAATCCCAACAACTGGTCTTCTCATTCCTCTACCCCTTCTCCACCCCCTTCTCAAAGACATAATAGAACTCCCTCTCCTTCTTCACGATTTTCCACTTCAATATTTAAACTTATAAGAAAAAATTCTGGGAGAAAATTTAAGCAATCGTCAGTTGGTGTGTCACTCGAAGCTGAGACTACCCTTCGTGTCAATGACAGAGTCTATATGCCTCTAAAACGTGTTGCGTCGCAACCTGTGACCGTAACGCGATCCTCGACAACACAGTCGACATCAAACAGCGTCGCATTTGATTATCGTCCCATTTCATTAATCAGGTCACCAAAGGTAGTGGAAGACAGTGCAATCGCCTCGCAATCTCCGCCATTAGCGACAGCTCCCATAAATCCTATTCCCGTCACCGCACCGATTACCACACCATTGAAATCTGGTTCACCAAATAAATCAAATTTTTTAGCAGCGTATGGCACTCGAAGACTTTCCGATTCTGATCTCAGTACTACTCCTAAAGGTTTGTATGCATTCTTAATGAAAATTTTATTCGTCAATATTTTAATTAATTATGGATTTATTAGCCAATTCTGTGGGCGGTAGTCATTCAAGTGGAAGTGGAAGCTCTGGAAATCGGTCAACACATAAGTTTACCATATCTCCCGAAAGTTTGCATTTATTGGTAATTATGATTCGAATTGTGTTAAGCGTATTATTATTAATAATATTTTTATTTTTTATGATACATTGTTTCTCAAGTGATGTTTTCAACTGCTTAATAGTATAGCTGAAAGTAAACCGATTTTTAATTTATAGGAATATCCATTTATAACAATGAAAGTATTTCCATCATCCCTTATCCAACATATCGGCGGTGTTGTATCCGCTCGTTCCGTTAAATTATTAGGTGTGTAATCATAATTTAGCTTTATTGGGATTAACGCTTAACTTTTCACTTATATGGTACTTTAAACATTAGATCAAATCAATAATCCGGATGAGCCCGAGACACGTGACGCGTGGTGGACTGAATTGAGGAAAGAGATTCGGTCGCACACTCGAGCTCTCGCTTGCAATTCAGTATTGGGTTACACCGAATCCACTTATATTTGCGACGAAATATGCATATTAAGTGCGAGCGGAACCGCAGCTATACTTAAAACTTGTGAATCCGAACAAGTAATTTCGCACTTTAATTCGCAAAATGATAAAAAAGAGATCGAAAGCGAACAAAACCTAATAAATTGCAATAAAACGCCTACAATTGACATAAAAGCGGCACGAAATTACGCAAATAACGAAGAGTTTCTTAAAACTGGGAATCAAAGTAATTGTTATGTTTGTCACATACCATATTGTGAAACATCAGTACCATTTCCCGCAACGTTAGTGAAATGTTCGATTTGCAAAAAAGCCAAAGTGCCAGACGTTTTGTTTATGACAATAGAACCGCCGCATAATATTCCGATTACAGGACATGGAACTCTAATTCAAGCCAGAGTATGCAGAAGTAAGCGCGAAACCAAAGGCGAACAGTGCGCCAAAGAAATATCTGACGTATGCAATCGATATTTTATAATAATAAATCAATCTTTTTATATGCATTGCTTTATTTTCAAAGGGTCTTCCATTTCTTGAATATGAATTACATCGTCAATTATTGAGCAAATTAAAAGTAAAGGGAATGAATGGTTTATTTGGTATTTCAATACAGGTATCGTTTGGCGAAAATATGTTGATAGCTATCGCCACAGCAACGGGTGCTTTCCTTACGGCACTTCCGCCTCCAACTCCGCCTAAGATTTCTTCGGGAAAAGGCATTCTTTGTTCAAAATTAAATGAAATTCAATCGCTTATATCGGAAAGCATTGCCAGAAATAGGGAAAACTATGATATTGTAAATAATAGCGTTGTAAATGGTAAATGTGACGATAAGGAGAATGTTGACCAAGAAAAAGACCAATTGTTGGATGTGTCGACAAAAGCAAACAAAATTGATTTGACGAATGGTAATAAAGACAGTTGTTTTTTACTCGAAGTCGATGACACCGAAGACGCTGACATTATTTCACTTATGATTGATTCTGATGTTCCCAAAGGTTATGAAAGTACGTGAGAAACGAAATTTTTAGCTAAATTTTTTAAAAGTCGATTTTATGAATTTGACAATGTCTGTCTGTCTATATGTTCTTAGTATTTCATTGAGAGATTTTATTGAGATATCGGGTTATGTATAATTGGAATTGAGAGAGGGATGAGACGAGACGGACACAACATTAATCAAATAATAACATGTTTGATATTTGATGTGTCGCTCTTGTTTTATTGCTTAATTAATGAATTTTACGTTTATTTGCATTTTATTCTATTTAAACCTTAAGATACTATTTATTCTAAGAAAATAATATTAGAATTTCTAATTATTGTAAAATTTTAATATTAATAATATGTAATTTTTTTCCAAATGAAGTTTGTAATTGCGAAAAGTTGCCAGGAATGAGTTCGCGTCTTGTCTGCAATTTACAAATGTTTTCGCAAGTGTTTCGCGCAAAATTAACTTCACTCAAGCAATTCGGTCATCAATTTGATTGGGTTATACAGGTGTGAACAAATTATAATTTATACAATCAGTTTCTACAGCCACAATAAACTAATTTTTAAATAATATGTTGTTTGATTTATTTTTCCGATTTTAGAGTTTATTTGTGAAATTCCGGCGATTGATTCCTTGCTGTATCACTGATTTAAAATTTAGAGTTGACTTACCGGAAGCGGATGTCGTACAGATTACTGTGGTTGGAACTGCTGTAGGCATTGCTCCTCCAATTAAAATTATGCCAAGAATTAGGAAACATACGGGTAATAGTATTATCTTAAATATTATTTTAAATTGTTTGTATTGACGTAACATATTGTATTGACAGCTGCATCAGACGACGGCAATAATGACTTAATGTTTGCTATGGACGAAGACCAGCGAGCATTCGAACAAAATTTTCAAATCTCTTCGACGGGAGCGTTGTATCACGTATGTATAATTACACGATTTTTAGTAAACTTTGTCCAAAGAATTTCCCATTGAAATAAATTAGAATTTACTACAAAGTGAGCTCATTATGAATGTTCATTCTCTTTCTTGTTTTATATTTGCAAATACATTGATTGAAATAATTGATTGATTGATTAGTGCGCTCCAAATGAACATTACGGTATTGAGTTAACGCCATTAAGTTATATACCTGGTGGTCATATAGTCAATTACTTTGGAAATTTAGATTTCTTTTTCATACGAGAAAGTACGAGCATAAGAGAGGTTAGCATATAATTGACTGGCAATTACCGTAAGGCATCCATAATTGAATAACACTTATGGTTTATATTTATATAGTGCGGTGGTTTGAATTGTTTTATGCACAGTTTCATAACCGAAACGCTGGCAATAGTGCGCGCACACGTGTCTGCTTTGGGCGGCAATGCTATGACTGCTTTCCATATCACTCAACTTCTTATCTTTCATAATCCTCATAAAAATCAGGTCTAAATTTTTAAGTTTTTATTTCATTTTTTAATATAACTAATTTTTTTGATGGAAACTTCAACCCGAATACAGGCTCAATGTTTGATTAATGTTGCTGGCGATGCAGTCACCGTTCATTATGGCATCAAAGATAAAATTCGTCCAATCGATGAAACCATAACTAATGCTTAAACTATTTTCTATAATAATTTATTTATATACTGGTTTTTTATTTTAAATTCGAAAAATAGTTGTTTTTAAAAATTTTTAATTATTTATCGGAAATAACTAGTATGCATAATAGCTTAACTGATAGAGTGATACTTTAATAATATATCAATTTTTACTAAATTAATTTAGAATAATAGTTCGAATTATTATGCATTTTTATCAAAGTTAGATTTATAGTAATTCTTACGATAATTGTAATTTAAACAAAATCGAGTACAATATATTACTGTAATACTTATAATGTGCTAATATTTATGTATATATTGAACATATTTAATATGAATTTATTATAATTATGTCGAACTGATGTGCAATTTAAAATAAAATTAAATTAAAAATTTTTTGATGGAATAATGTATTTTAGTAAAGCAATGGAAACTAATTTAAAGAGAAATGGTAAATGAATATTGCAGATAACAATATAACAATAAATCTTTTTTCCTTGATTTTGCTCATTGTATCAAATAAAACATTACAAATTTACGAAATTTAACTTAAAATTTTCCTTATTGTGGTAATAAAATATTTAATGAAAAAACATAGATAGTTTCATTGCGCTTTCATATTCAGTGCTTTGATTTGAACGATTTTCGTCAGTTATTTTACACATTGTGTAACATATCGATACATTGAAGCGATTGCTAACTTATATACTGTAGCGTCGTATCGGTGACTGCGCTTTGTCTCAGTACCCGCTTATCGATCAAAATTGAAATTAGTGTATGTTTGCTCATTCACAGCTTATTATCGTGAATCAAATCAATCTTTATTAACAATATTATCGATATATGATTATATGATGTTATATACGATATTAATAGTAAAATAAAGCATATAATTAAATATATTTATTTCGTATCATATATGATATGATATGTTATCCTATAATCTGTAACACGTGATACGCAATTAAGTATTATATAATACACTGTTTTGGCGCAAATAACTAATTAACGCATCGATGGCTTCAGCCAAACGAAGTGTTGGATCAAACAATAACTCGAACGACGATTCAAACAAAAAGATCAAAACAGATTTGTATTGCATTTGTATCGATGATTCGAACGATGATAACTTGCGATACAAAGAGTTGAGCGGAAAATCATTTGGAGATAACGAATGCAACATTAAATTCTTAGTGGAAGACGTGATTATCGAGTCTCACAGCCAAGTGTTGGACATATTCTC
This sequence comes from Phthiracarus crinitus, assembly GCA_034698025.1. Taxonomy (NCBI): domain Eukaryota; kingdom Metazoa; phylum Arthropoda; class Arachnida; order Sarcoptiformes; family Phthiracaridae; genus Phthiracarus; species Phthiracarus crinitus. The sequence continues at coordinate 5,296 of JAQGAW010003773.1, read as the reverse complement.
GCGTCAAAGACAATTAGTGCGCGAATTGATAGATAATGACAGAAAAATGGCGCGCGAATCAAACGTGTCTGAAGCGAACATCTTTCAGATGAGTGGCACCACTGCTCCAGCGTTTCGTTGTCTTCTTAATTATTTGTATTCCGGAAAACTGAACTGCGATCACAAATGTGCGATCGATTTAACGATTACTGCGCTTAAGTTGAAGTTCCAAACATTGGCCGTTTCGATAGCGCGACAGTTCGCTAATAATGCCGAACAATGCAATGATTGCGGATTTCAGTTAACCGTTGATAATGTGGATGACGTGTACCATCACATCGCAAAGAGCACTGATTCAAGAGTATTGTCTCGTAAATGTTGCGAATTTATGGACAAAAATAGCGGTATTATTAACGCGCGTTTCGTTAATCGAAATGATTTGGCTTCAGATGACAACAATTCAGTGACGTTTAGTTTAGATAAGGCTCGGTATTTAAATTACATTCACTTTAAATTACCGGATAAATGCAAAATATGTTTTAACGTTAAAATATCGGTGGATCGACAAAAATGGATCAGAATTGTTAACAATGAGCTGATTGTTTGCAACTTTTGGAACTGGTTTTACTTCAAAGAACAACGCGTCAAATATATACGCATCACTCATACCGATGCCGATAACAAAACCCAATTCAATATTCGACAATTGGAAAACGAATACTTTCTGTGCAAACGAGTGAATATGGATTTGCAATTCGAAAATCATTATCTGATTCCGAAACACGATGCCATCAAATACCCGATTGCGGGCACTGTTCACAAGTTCGCTAAGAGATACCAGACTTATTGCATTAGCGATGCGTCAGACAGGGATAAAGAGAAAAATTATTATTATCATATCATTGGTGACAGTAAATCATTGGAATTCTATTTGCCTCAAACGTGTTTAGTGGACTCTATTAGATTTAGATTATGGGACAGAGACAGTCGAACGTACGACTTCGAGATTAGAGTAAAGAACGAGGACGACGACAGTTGGCTACAGATCGGTGTTTATAAGGATCGGCGTTCGTGGCAAACCATTTCGTTCAATAAGTTGTTGTACGTTCGTTGGATAAGTATTACTGGACTCAAAGGGCCAAAACACGACCCGGAATTCGCTGTCATTCACTTTGAATGTCCGCCACAACCAAACAAATAAATCTTAACAAATAGTGTTTTGCCGCAATAAATTTTTCTTATAAAATCTTTCGTTATGACTAAATATTTACCGTAATGTTAGCGTCTATTCGTATCGATACATGATTTTTTACTTGAGCTTATGAGCCAACATTAGCTTATATTGAATTCATTAATTTTATACCCACATTAACATTAAATATTAAATGATCTTAGAATGACAATAATCGTTATCAATAATCATTAACTTACAATTTGCAACTTATACCAACAATTGCTATTTAAATTTATCAAAAATGTTTAATTTAATCGTTTTGATATGCATTTAAATATATTATAATTTGACGTATTATTAACTAATAACTCATTTTGTATGGGATTTAAAATAACCATACATTAATTAAGATATTATAGAATACTACTTAATTGATAGCATTTACGAGTTATATTTTTGTATTTTCGTGACTTTATTTGGCGATATGTACGGTATAATCATAATTATAATTAATTTTTATTTCTAGTTCTAAATTACAAAATTAAAAATTACTTTATTTATAACTAAATGTTTTGCGTTGAGTTTTATTGTTAACATATTTTCTTAAACGAGTGCTGTGTGTAATGTAATAAAGCTAAATATGAATAACCATATATGTTATTATATAATGATAATTTAAATACAAATAATAAATTTTTATAAACTCAATTATCGTTTCCTATTTTTAATTTTTTTCCTCATCTCTTTTCCCGGCCTTTTATTACTCTTATTAACAGGCCTTCCATGTTTGGTTCTGCTAAATGATGACATATCGGCAGCACTGGTGGCTGTATTATACTTTGACCTCTTTTTCTGTCCGCCGTACCCAAACCTGCTATTTTTGTATTTTTGTTTTTTACTTAATTTATTCGTCAGTTTCGTGTTTTTTTGTGCGTTAGAATTCTCGCCATTATTTAAAAACTCGAGATTATCTTCTCGACCACCCTTTTTAAATTTCTTTAACTTATCCATCATTTGCTTCTTTTCCTTTTGTCTATTAATCAATACCTCCTGCTGTATCTTTTTCCCATATTTCCTCTGTTCTCTCAACTTTTTCGCCTTTTCTGACAATTCCATAGCAGTCTGTTTGCGTACGATATTCTCTCTCACTTTTCTCATATGATCGTCAGTTTTGGCCATTTCGGCGAAATAGTCGTCTGGCCTTTTGGTGGCCACAGATAACTGACGAAGTTTGCTCAAGCCTTCGGTGACAGCAGTTTGCGCGTGTCTGTAGAACAGCATTTCTCGCTTAAAATCGTGTTGAGCCACGTCTGACACCTGTTCGCCGCTAACTTCACCCTTTCTGTTCAGTTTGAGCGACACATCGCCGTATTGTTGCGCCAATTGATCGCTAAGAGCAGCCGCTTCTGTCACGCATTCAAGTGTTTCGATCCAATCGTAGTTTAATTTGATTTGTTTTAATTTCTCTTTCATTGCGTTCACATTATTGATACGTTGAACAGCTCTTAATGGCACCAAAGCGTGTAAACTATCGGTAAGCTCTCCTCTGGCGAACGCTGACTGCAACTCTTCGTCGGTCGACACCGAACCGTTGTCTTCCGAGTCATTATTCTCGTCATTCAATTCGTAGGTAATATTTTTTCTTTTCATAATTAATCGGCTAAAAACTAAACGATTGTATATATTGATATATTAATTCACAATATTATACAGTATACTAACAAAACACGTGTGAATAAAGTGATTTTATAACGCATAGACTATCAATTTATTTCAAACAAAAATTGTTACGTATTTTATGTTCAGTTTTAGAGTTCTCTATTTAATACAATTTGTTTAACAACATTAAATTACCGGTGAATTATTACGTTTAATTATAAATTTGATGCTAAAATATGTGTAACTAATATAAAATTATTTTTAATTGAATAAGTTTAGTGAATGAGTGAAGTTTGTTTGTTTGCGTAGTTTTCAAATATCTATAAATTACGTAAACATCCATATATTACTATTATATATTATCATTGAATGCAAACATAAAACAATTTAAGGTCATTTGTTAAATGTTAATCATTTATTGATTTAATCAATAATATCGGTTGAATGGCGTCCACAACGCGTTTCAAGCAAGAGATGCCACCGACTGGTGGTTATCAAAACATACCGGTTTACAGAATGATCGCCAATAGATATTTTTCAAGTATGATAACAATAAATGATTTTAAATAATTTCACAATACATATACGGTAATCAACTTTTGCATCAATTCATTGAAAGACTGGACATTTTTGACCATATCTGTGGTTTGTTTCTTATACGGCGGATATTACTACAAAAGAAGGAAGAGATATATCGGAAAGCTTACTGTCGAACGTTTCGACACGTTTAACGCTTTGGAACCACTTCTTAAGGCAGAACAAGATCGCGCGTAAATTATCTTTTGTTTGTATGTTTATTTCAATAATTTATCGCTTAATAAATAATAGGTATTTGCGACAATTGCGGCGCAATCGCGATGTGGAGAGGGATCTAATGAAGAACGTTCCCGATTGGAAAGTTGGCACGATTTGGGGTTTGCCTGTGTTTAAGACATTACCTGAAGGCACTCTACCGGATCCACACGTTGTCGAGTATTACGCTCATCGTCCGAATTGGGATCAGTTTGAGCAAAACTGTCCGGGAATGTGGGGATAGTTATGCAACTCTACGTGTGATTCATGTTTATTATGATTGAGTTATGATAACTTACCGATAGTTTCGCTTTGGTTTGTGTTAGTTTAGTAACATTAACTTATTTAAACATTGATTCAGCAAAACATCAGTGTTTAATCATTATTATATTTTAAAATTGAATAGAAATTGTACAAATTACGAAAAAATATATTAGTTATTTAAATGTTTGTTAATAAAATTGATTAAAATTAATTGCATTTATCTAATTAATAGTAATAGTAATAAATATCAATAATTATTTAATCAATAATTTGTTATAATCCTTTTTTTGCTTACAAATTTGGTTCACAATTTTTAAATATTTATCTCCATTAATACAAAATACTTTATAAATACAACGTATGACATTTCACCAATAGATTCTCAAATGTATGACTAAATACCAATTTAATTCAGTTCGGAAAAAGGAATTACGTTTAAAATTCGGTATTATTCAGGAAAATTTAATATAATTTAAATTTAACTGGTCTTTAACTGAAACATATATCATGTGTTTTCTAATTTTTAATTATCAATTAATTATTATTTTCTTGTAATTTACGTTCAATTTCAGGAGATTCATGTAAAATTTCAGGATTTTCAGGAACAACAAATGGGTCTCAAATGCTTATTTTGGTCTAATTCATTCACATTTCTTATAGATTTAGTTAAAACTTTATCCAATAAAAATAGGGACTTTCCTGAATTTATCGTCTCTAATAATTACTGCTAAATGTTTCCATTAATGAAATTAAATTCTACGCGCATTAATATTGTGCATATACGGTATTTACCGTACTGTGCATAAAGTTTAAGTAAAGAATTTTTCATGGAAAATGCATTACTATCATACAAGCTTAACAAATTGAAGTTAAAACGAATTTGTGAATTATGATAATAACTGAATTGATAAACAAATTGATCGATTAATTATTACGGCAGTACTTTACTGTAGCATTTACAGTATAACTGAGAAAAACTGGCTAAAACTGAGAATAATATTAGCAAATATTAAATTCTATTCGTAACAAACAATTATTTTCAAATTCACTTATTTAATTAATAAATTGTTAGCGCGTTCGTACGCAACCGTTTTCTAACGTTAAAATTGCATTTAAATATCGATAACCTTATTTTTCGAATAATAACGGTTAGTAACGTGAATAACAGTTTATAACAGTTATGATAATTATTGTATAACAAATTGGTTTAAAGAGTTAAAAATAATCATTGAGTTGAACTTAATTCACATTTGAATTGAATTGACTTTATTATAACTGAATTGAGATTGCATTATAACTAAGCGACAACTAAGTGCTCAGTTCATAGTGAATCGAACAAATTTTACTTAACTGTGAATTTAAATTTTAATATTAAACATCTTAATAAATACGAATATGAGCGATGCTGAAGCGGATCGAGGAAAGTGG
>JAQGAW010003772.1:0-11947 GCA_034698025.1 Phthiracarus crinitus | reverse complement strand
CAGGAGTTTTCAGGAAAAAAAGTAGTAAAATTCAGGATTTTCAGGAACAACAAATAGGTCTTAAAATGCTTATTTTTGTATGTTTCGTCCACATATGATAATAGATTAGTGATAATTTTGATCAAAAAAAGAAGGATTTTCCTGAATTTGGCGACTCTACTGATAACACAAGATTCGTTTCTTTTGTAAGTTTAGGCATTTGATAAATAATAGGATAAAAGTTTATGCAAAAAAAAACATTCTTTCTTTTAAATATGCATTAATATTCATAGACATTTTCGGTCAAATTAGGCTATATGTTACATAATTTTTATTTTCGGCGGTCATATTCTGTTTGTGACAGTGATGGCCGTTCAATACGAAGTCTGTTGCGTTTTTTATAATCTTATTTGTTTGATTTATGTAACAAAATTTTTTCCCCTTTTTTAATATTTTGTACAGTTTATACTACGCGACAGTTTGGAGACTTCGAATTGAAAGGTCAACACCGGTTTGTTACCGACAACCGACATCACTAAATATACTGTACTGTATCTCTACACTAATGCCATATAACGAGAATATATGTGATATTAAAGGGTAAGTAAAAATAGATTTCGATATATTGTATATGTTTGGATGAATCGTATGATTCAATAGTAATAATCGTATATCGAAATCACGATATCGTTAAGTGTAAAGTGTTTACTATTATATTGTATTATAGTTTATAACGTTATGATGGTTTGGTTGTGTCAACAATTAATATAACGAAATGATATGTTTACATAACTAAATATTTACATATTTATTTAATTAATCGATAATTATAACCAATATTATGTGATTGTAATGGTAAGTGAAATTCGATACGAAATTATATATTAATCATTTGCTAATATATTATATATTTATATAGTGTTTATATTATTGTGATATCATATAAGCTTATATGTATACATCAGTACACCGTATGTTACCATACATTAACTCAATTTTGTAAACTAATTGAAACGCATTCCACATTATTTAATTCAATTAAGTTTTAAACGTATTTATGTTTATGTTTATACGTTTGTTTTATATTAGTATTTAATAAGATTTTTATTTAGAGTTTTGTAATCACAATATGGTTACTGTTTTCGAGACCACAATCCAATCACTGCACCAATCATTGATCATTATTCCATTAAAAATCAGTTCAAAAATCGCTCGAAATAAGTGTACAAAATTACTATTAAATTGTTTAAAAGCAAATTATTATGTGGATTGAAAAATTGTTAATTAATTTAATTACAAAAAACCATTTATTATACACAATCATTACCGTATATCTATAATGTATGGTACATTTAATTGATTTATCTAATGTCTCAAAAATACAATATATTTAAAAAAATAGATTTCATCATAATCTGAAATTACAGCATAAAATTTAAGTTTTATTTTTTCAGTCGAATTTTAGTTTGTCTTAATGTGCATCAAATCAAATTTAGATTTTTCTTCAAATCGTATTTTATCGATACTGTATGACCCTTAAGACCAAACTGATAACTGATAGAATACTGATAGATACTGAATAAAACTGAGTTCGGCTCTAAAATGATTAGTTTTAAATTGTAAAATATGGTAATCACAGTTAAAATACTTTATATCGTACAGTATATACAAGTGATTAAGAGTTTAGTCATGTTAATGGTTATCGCATTTATGATAAGCTTATAATCAGTATTACACACCTTTAGTAAAATATTGATTTGGACTGATTATTCTAAAATGCTAGCAATCAAATAATTAGCTATAGTTTTTATATATTAAACATTACATTAAACATTTTAGACAATATCGTACTATTTGTGATAAATAATAAAATAATTAATAGAAATGAGTCTATCATCGAATGGATTTTCAAATAATACATTTTCATCATTAAACGCAACGCTATCGGCAACAACGCAGACGCCGTCATTAAGAGGAATGGCATCTTCAGTATCATCTAATATATCGACATTAGTTGAACATCCGGGCATATTTCTTAAGTCGACGTCAGCGCACGCTATTTCTGGTGCTTTTGCGTGGACAGCACTGTTCATAACATGCTATCAGGTAATGTGTGTCAATATTTGCTAATTTGCTTCATATGTGTTATGACAATATTGTTTGTTCTATGTTTTGTTTACTCAGATCTATCAACATTTAAGATTCTATACAATGCCATCCGAGCAGAGATGGATTGTTCGCATACTATTTATAGTACCCATCTATGCTCTCGATTCATGGCTTAGTCTAATATTTTTCAGAGATAACTATTATGTTTACTTCGATAGTGTGCGAGATTGGTATGAAGGTATGTATTCTTGAAACTATTAGTTGTGATAATAAGCTTTATAATAATTTTACTTTTGAATTAGCGTTTGTTATCTACAATTTTTTAAGTTTATGCTACGAATATTTGGGTGGAGAAGGAAATATTATGACCGAAATTCGTGGAAAGCCAATTCGTTCGAGTTGGTGGTACGGCACATGTTGCTTATCTGGTCGAACATATTCCATCGGATTTCTTCGATTTTGCAAACAGGCAACGCTACAGTTTTGCGCCGTTAAACCGTTAATGTCAATCATTACACTAGTTCTTCAATTATTCGGTAAATATAAAGATGGAGATTGGAGTGCCAACAGTGGCTATTTGTACATCACAATGATTTACAACATCAGCGTTAGTTTGGCGCTGTACGGTCTGGTGCTGTTTTATCACGCAACTAAAGACTTACTATCGCCATACGATCCCGTTTGGAAATTTTTCACTGTTAAATCGGTTATATTTTTATCATTTTGGCAGGGTATGCATCATAATAGATACCTATACGTTAATCTATTGTTTTTATATCTATTTTTTACTTTACGATTGCTTTATATAAATTTAGGTGTGATTCTCGCTATCCTCGAAAAGGCGAAACTAATATCTCCCGGTTTGTGACATTTTTATTGACTGATCGAATTAAAATAATGTTATATATCTCTTTGCAGTTTATTCGATACTCGGGGAGACCGCTATTGAAGCGAGTGCTGGCACAGTGTCTGCTGGATATCAAAATTTTCTTATTAGCGTTGAAATGTTTTTTGCTGCGCTTGCACTGCGTTACGCTTTCCCCTATCAGGTATGCTTTCATTGATTAAACCATTATTTTATCGATTATTAATTAATATTTTTAATAAAGATCTATTCGAGCGGCTGTTCTACAGATAGTCACGGAAGATCAGTGACAATGCAGAGTATATCCAGCAGTTTAAAAGAGACAATGAATCCACGAGATATTATGAATGATGCCATACATAATTTTCATCCCAATTACCAACAGTATACTCAGTATCAATCTTCGAATAAACCGAATGGTGGATCCAATAATAATCAAATGGGAACATCCGATAACATTTCCAAATCAATAATCGGAAGCACGAATACGGACGCAGCCACTCAAGGATACAATTCAACTAATGTCGAACCTAATAATATGAGTGGTGTGGTGAACATGGGCTCGAATATGGAAAATGACGAATCAGCGAAAGCGTCACGTAAAACAAATACACAGCAAGGAAGTCGACAAATACAAACAATTAGCCAAAATTATACTGAAAAAACGACATTATTGAGCTCAGACGATGAATTCCAGTAATTAGTTATTCACTTTTATTTTCGCGTAATGTTTTCACTTTTATATAAAATGTTTTTCGATTCGATACTTGAAGTATTGATTGGAGAATATCAGTTGAAGTTTGAAAAACATTTATATAAAGTGAAATAACGTTTCTGTCAATTGTTTAGTTCTAAATGTTTTCAATTTTAATTTAATATACTTTTTCGTTTGAACTGAAATTCGAGCAAAATGTTGAGATCTGTTTTTTAATTTAATGAGCAAATTTTGAATGATTTTTTGAATAGAGTTTATTGTATATAATTATATATCTGTAGTATTTTTGTGCAATTGTGTGAATATATTGGGCGTTTAATTCAAAGTTATCCAATCGTCATGGCTTTAAATGAATCAAATTAATTATAATATTAATGGTATTTTTTAAAATTTATAAGTTAGCTCTAATATTTAACTTCAAACGTTTATAGAAATACGGAAATAGGAATTTAGGTTTAAAATAAAATTATTGAGTTTATAAATAAATATTTTTAGCTATACTTTATTAAGATTTAACAAATTTTTTAGCGAAAAATATTTAGTTCGTATTAATTTCATATTCAATTAGTATAATAGTTTTGAGTATTTTCTCGTCCCATAACTGTATTGATATTTTTCCCAACGCGTCAAAACATCGAAAAAGCTACTTAGTTTTAATTTTTAAATATTTTTGTTTAATTATTGATTTGATTGCGATAAACAAGTAATGCTAAAAGTGCTCAAAATTAAAAAAGGATGGATTTGTTTCATTTGTTGCCATGCAATTAAACCGTTAACTATTGTCAAATACCAAAGATAGCGTTAATTTATATTTCATTTATAAAATATAAAGTAAATATTTGCATATAAGTAACTTATATTGATTTTTCAATTATATAATCCACAATTGTTTTATTGTATGTATATTTTTGCTTTGGTAATTGACAACAAAAAAGCTTCGATGTCAGCTCTGCCATTATATTATAATATATATTATTATCATTATTATTAAAATAAAGATTAATTTTATTTCATTGTTTTGTTGATACGCGTAGCTTACAGTAACAGTGCTTTTTAGCAAATTGTATAATTAATTCGCATAGAAAACAGGCCTTACGTTAAACGTTTTAGCATTTGGAAATTCATTTTTTTAGGTTACGTAAAATTGCCTTTAGTCTAACGATACAACAATGTAGGTTACGGTTAGAGCTGTGCTTTGTTTATATTAATTTGCTTACGAATTAATTTAGATTCATTTTAATCTTTCAATATTTATATTATTTATCACTACTACCGCTATACAGTAAGGTAAATGTACAAATCAAAACCGGTAACTCACTCTGTATTTCTATATTCAATTTGTACTTAAAATTACTATCTAAAATTTCAAAACTAACATTTAAATTAGAGTATTTAACTCCAAAAATGTAGATAAAAACGGACACATAAATTTTGCCTCAGTTTGAGGCACACTTTCATTCTTAACAAAGGGATTATGATGCGCCAGATTTGTGGTACTTTAATATAAATGCTTAAGACAATCAAATTCAGTACCCATTAAGGATTAAAATGTGCTCTCTATCGCTCATCAAAGTTTAAATCATTGTTTATAATAATCCTAATGTCCGAAAATCTAAAAACTTTAATACAGTATATCATCAATAACTAAACTCAGGAGAATTACCGGGAAAAACTCAATTAACGTTACACCAAAAGTGTATGGTATGATAACTGACCAATTTTTCGAAATAGAAGATAATTTTTCTTTCAAACAATGTCTGGGAATGTGGTGTCAAGTTATTTAAATATAACAAATAAATATATCACATTAAAATACAAAAATGTTGTTTATATTTATTTCGATTAAATGAATACAAAATTGAATGATATCTTTAATATTAGGTGATAGTACGATGTGAAAGCTTAATATGTAGGATATTAATCAAAAGTACAAATTATTTACCAATACTTTCAATAATGCCATTACAATTAATACCATCGAAAAGAAAAAAATTGCGAATTGGTGTGCCGTGAAGTGACACAACTCTAATAATGTCCTGCGCTATGACTCCGCCAACGATCGCACAAATAGGACTGAGTTCACCGAACACCGAATTATGCCACTCTTTATTCGTTTTGAGTATCGATTCATCGAAACCAAGTCGTCCGAGAACTTCGGCTTCTATTCGTTTTAATTCAGAAACATCTGATTCTCGAGAATTCGGTAATGGATAGCGAGAGTGTTTTACGTAAAAGTCAAGCATTATATGAGTTATGATGAATGTGCTGTTTATTCGCTTTGTTAGTCCAAAACCAGACTTTCCTGCTTTTACTGATAATGCAGTCTCGAAGTTAACGAATGATAATTTCTATTACAGTATAAATAAACTTAATTTTAGTTTAGTTTAGTTTAAGAAAACTTAAGCGCATTAACCTTTTCGACAATATTTTTCATTGAATCCAATTCTGTTTTTAACTTCTTTTTGATGGGTTCGTAATCACTGATAGTTATATCTCCTGATTGTATCTCTTCTCTAATATCAAAAGCAATTCATTAGTAATAAATTTCTAACTTTTAATCTTTGGAATTAGTGTTAAACTGACAATATTTAAAAAACAAAAAAATTGGTTTTAAACAATTAAATATTATACTCATAATAAGTGTGAGACAATCCCTGATCACAGAAACCAAACGCAAACGAACCCCAAGTGTTTGTGGCATAAAAATTGATTCCCAATTCGTTACAAATCAGATTAACTTTAGTGATAGTGTTTCGATCAAAACCAGCCAAACATATCACTTGAAATTGGCTAAAGAATTGTTTTGGTTTCTCATCGATCGATGTGTCGTCAAACTTCACATCAACCATAGGATTCAGAGATTTCACTCGTTTTACTGACACTTCGGCGCGATTTTTGCCGATTTGTCTTTGAGTAAACAAATTACACGTTGTGTCCCAAACGCTAACGTTTTGGTTATCCATTAGTGTTATCGAGTTAACGCCAGAAAGCACTATATTCTTAATGATTTCAGAACCGACGCCATTAATGCCAGCAATTAATATATTGGTTAATCGCAACTTCTTTTGCGCGTTTACACCCCATAACCGAATTTGTCGATCATATAGCGCCGCCTCGTCGTCCGTTATTTCCGTTCGGTTTACTACTGATTCCGATTCGCCGCTCATTATTCCAACAATCAATCAAACGGTCAAATCATCAACAATTCGGATCTCAACCTAAAATCGCTATTATGGCAAAGCGATAGTTTGCGTCACAATTGTCACTTAAAATCAAAGAGTTTGAAACAGTGAACACTTAAATCTGACGATTACTAGACATAACAATATGATAGGACCGCATGAGCGCTATTCTTATCAAAAAATGTCATAACATATAATACGCCATCAAATGAGTTCAATTTACTAGTTAAATGTAAACCAGGCTTCTACTAGCCATGCGCACTATTCTGACGCCAGACAGTGTTTATAACATTGTATAAAACTATATTTACGTCATGCGCATAACTAGATATACATTGAAAGCCACAGAATGGTGTGTAAGGCTAGCGAAAGCCTGATGTAAACTGTTTTGACGTATCGATGAAAACGTGTTCAACTGTTTTTAATTTATTATTTCGCTGTTTAAATATAAATTAATTTGTAACTATTTTGTGTATCTATTTATCTGCGAATAACGAGTAAAAGATTTGTAAACATGTTTATTGAGAATAATGAAACTGTAAGTTTAATACTTATCGCATTTATTATCTAATGATTGATTATAATTTCTACCAATCATTTTATCATTTTTAATTTAGATTAGTATTAGTAATTTATATGACCACAAAATATCGAATGATAATTATTATAAACTATGGTTAGAAATAAGTAAATTAACTAAATTTAATATGAATGTTGTGATAGGTTTGCTGCCATCGTATATCTCATTCTAGTCTTATTAAATATATTAATTATAGGAATGTTAAATCAGTATTACTTAGGTTTTATCGAAGAGCAGCGCGAACTACATTTATCGAGAAATATTGATTAGTTTTGAATGATTGTAATAAGATTTTCATTGTTACTAAACTCAGAGCATTTGTAGATAATAATTACGAATTTCAAAAAACGAAAATTAGTTGATTGAAAATTACTTGAACTTTAATAACAATTTAATACAATGATTATAATAATTATAAACATGAGTAAGTGTTTGCGTTGAACGCTATTATTGCCAGGAATAACCAAATTAATGCCAATTAATGTATTAATTATTGATTTGTTTTATTATAGTTTTTAAGCGAAATGACGAAACTGTTTCAAAAGAATCAAAGCAAATCGATTTACATAACGATGAAACGTTTGGATAATTTTGTAAAAAAGAAAGAGAAGAGCGTTCAAACTGATTCCACCGAAAACAAGTGTTTGATCCGAGTTCATACGTACGATAAGAAAATAAGTACAACTGTTAGCTATAAAGATGTCAATAAGTTTCAACTCGTGAGTCCAACATATTATTTTTAATCATTAAATTAATCGCTAATTTTAAACATTTTTAATGAATCATATGAAAAAAAGCTTAAGCTTACATAAGCTTAGATTTGTGAGGAAATTTCCATAATAGTGAATAATTCACTTTTCTTACAATTCAAAGTATCAATATCTTCTAAAGTATAAAATTACCATAAGCTTATATACCCGTATTATACTCTATTTAATATAAACGATATCAGTCCACATTAATTATGGTTTATATCGAAGCGAAATAATTGTAATAAATAGTTGTTAAAAATTTTAATGAAATTAAATCAATGACAGGCGTACGCAAATCTGTTGAAAGGCAATCTGTATGGATTGAAAAAGCGAGACAACAAAAAGAAAAGTGGTGTCAAAGCGAAAGCAACGCAATGAATAAAATAGAAAAGTTTATTGAAATTTAATTTAAGAACTTTCGATGAAAAAATTATTTTTTTATAACTTTGTTATTAATATCATAAATAAATAGATAGCTTTTAATGAAATTTGTTGCCATACTTAACAATAAAACAATACGTAAAGTTATATTAAGTGATTGCTAAAACCATAACTATTAACTGATGTGTGTTTGAATCCATTTCGTCACAATATTCACACTTGTTTTCATCTCGTGTAATACACTCTATAATAAAGTGATTTTGATCGCCACAAAGAGTAAGAATTGTCAAACTTTAACAAATAAACGCCTTTTCCAGGATAAGCATGACTTCCAGCAAAAACTTCTTCGTGCGAATCTCTTCTATATATTGGTATTATGACACTTATTGGCGACTGTTCCAGTGGTCCGCTTTGAGATAAATTAATTTCCTTCTGTAACTCAGTTGTTGTTCCTTTTTCTATATCACCGGCCACTTCTACTTCACCTACATTTCATTCAATTTAAATTTATGCTAATGTTAATCAAGATTATTGAATGTTTTAGATATAATGGTAGAAATATTACTCTTACTCTTAATAATATTTAAATAAATCTACTTAACAAATATGATAATAAAACATACCTTCTTCCTCATCTTCTTCTTCGTCTTCACTCTCACTAATATGAACCGAAACTTGATTTCCCGGATTCTTAGTCCATTCAAATAATAGTCCAAACCCAATATCATAGCTATCAGTGGCGAATTCCCAGAAAATACAAGTTCCGTCTTGATGTGTAGGCACTCTAACGGTTACGATCTCTCCGTGACCCACTTTAATAATACCGTCACCGCCTTCAGTACGAATCGATTCCTTGAACAAACTCAAATCTCTTCGCGTCCACATCGAAGCGCTAGCGATTGGACCGATGTTCGTATCCTCCGAATCACTATCGGATCCGCTTTGATCGCAGTTTTCGTAACTGGAACTTGAATTTAATTGGTCGCCCGCTTCCGAGTGTTTATGCGGCAAACGTTCACTGTTTTCATTTTCATTGAACTCATTTGCTAAACCATTCATCGCTAAATTTTGATTATATTTACTATTATTGTTCTGTTGATGAGATTTTTGCAGCTGATGTTCGACTATTTGCTGCATATATTGCTGATAATGTTGCTCTTGAAGCTGACAGATAAGGATTTGCTGCTGCTCTACATTACTAGGATATTGTTGTTCCGCATATGATTTAAATTGTGGTAACGTTTGCCGATTTAATGCGTCTTTTATAGCCTGTCTATTTTTAAAAATTCTCGTTTAGTTATAGAAATATTTAATTTGGTGATACGATATCCAAAAACAATACTACAGTATATGACATAACGCTTAAGCTTAGGTGCTGTGCATTAAAATGCGTAGTGAATGCAAAAGAAGGTTCAAAGCGCACATCAATATATCGATTAAATTAAAAAGAAAATGTGTCAATTGATGGCATAACTATACATACTTTTGTTTGAACGCTTCTTCCTCTTGTTTGGCCTCAAGTTCTCGCTTCTGTTGTTCTAATCTTTGCTGTTCCAGTTGTCTCTTCGCTGATTCCTCTAATTCTTGCTTAATTCTCTGTTTGTCGTCAAAGTCACACTTAATCGCTTCCACATAAGGCTTGAATAGCGAACACAAACTGTCCAATAACTTAATAAAACCGATTTGTGATTCTTCTCTCGTCATATTTCCCAATAATATCCAGGCGTTTCTTAACAGTGTTTGTCAAATATAAGTAAAACATATAAAATTAAAGTGTTGTGTAATGTCTACCTTCGATCTCTACCGATGATGTCGAGCGTTCCCAAAGGCGTTGACTTGTCGTTTTCGAACGAACCATGTTTTTCTTGGAGCATAAGAGCTGATAATTGATTGCGTTCGTCGTATGACACGTGAAATGCTTTGTTTTCGTTATCTATTATTAAACATTGATTTGATTTGATTTATTGTTAACTATTGTTAAGTTTTAAGACAAACCTCTATAAAATTTGAGACCAATTTTGTAGAGATGTTCGCAACTGAATCCAAATTGAGACCAGTTTTTATCAAATTCATTGTCAGTATTATTCCCATTCAATTGATTCGTTTCGCTATTATTTTCGCTCATTTTGTGGTTAATAATATTTAAAAATGTTGTGATTGTAAATGTAAAAACGCTATAAGTTTGATGTGTGACATAACACTAAATACTAAACACTAGCAGATATAATGTTTACATTGGACGGCGAACTTATCCCACATATAAAATGTCACATAAATGCTGCATAACTACTACTACTTCTATAACTTCCACGTAAGCTTTATTCAACCAAACATTTGCGCGTTATATTTAAATTTGTGTTATACCATTAATTACAGTTTTATCGATTATATATTTCTCTATAATTCCGTATATATTAAATATGATAGATTAATGGCATCGCTTTTAAATTTAATTGAATTCAAAATTGAAAAATATTATCGTTAACTATTAATAAATTTTGTTTATACGAAACAGTTTATTAATTTAAATTCGAACATTTAATTATTTAATTTTATAAAAATAATTATAAAAATCTTCAAAATTGACTCAACTTCCGTAAAGAACTCATTTTTTACTTTTCATTATAGAATTTTCTGGGTTTTTGAGATCTTATAATAAAATTATGAAATATGAACGATTATTACCTGTAAATTTTAATAATTTACTCAACAAATATCATTATTTAAGACATGGTTTTCTAAAATCTTCAAAAGTATTTGTTCGATATCTAATATCTAATATCTAATATAATTACAAACTTACATCAGAATTTTTTTATTGCTCGTTATTAAATAAAATATTTGTTTGAGGCAGCATCTGGCAGGGTTTCCCAAGGTATGATGGCCTATAAGGGGGTCTCCTTTCTGATATTTTAAAAATTCGAGGGGATTTAATCATTGGATTGGATTTAATCGACCAAAAACGTATCAAAATTTTCTATTTATTGCGTCCTTGAACTTTCAAAATTTTGGAGATGGAGGTATACGAAGCTTGACATCTTGGAAAATCCTGGCATCTGGTCGAAGAAATAGGTTTTATTAAAATAAGTAAATAATAAATAGAGCCTCAAAATAATAGCATTTATAACATATCAAAATAGCGCTATAAATAGCTCTATAAAAATTGACCAAAAGAGCATTAAAAATAGCATTTATATTAAATAGGAATTTTGAATATATCAATGAATAACTATTATTTAGAAAAGAAATTTGAAAATTTTATAAAATAAATTTTTTGATTATGAAATTTCCTTGATAATTTTTAAATTAATTTTTATGGGGTTCGCAAAAATTATCAGATTTAAACGACAATTTTTCTATTTTTGGGAAAATTGCATTTAAATA
>JAQGAW010003771.1:0-11947 GCA_034698025.1 Phthiracarus crinitus | reverse complement strand
TCACATGCACTATCATTGCAACTGTAGTGCATTATGTATATTTTAACACTTCTGCAGAACATCGGAAAAAATAACACTGCAGGCATTATGTGATAAAATATTTTTATTGCCTTCAAACAGAGCTTTGCTCATCACGTTTCATGCGCTATATCCTTACACTTAAACTCTCGTGATATACAGAAAATGACAACTCAAAAGAGAAAATCGCATTGAAAAGCATTGACATCCATTTACGGTATTATGGGGTAATTGATTGCCCCGTAATGTGTTAATAAAAACTTATAGTTTTAGCTTGAAGTGTTCTGAAAAAAATTATTTGAAATTCACATTCACCCTAACCGACCCTACAAATTCCGAACTATTTCACTAATCCACACCCGACCCAGAAACTATCTAAACGACTACGCAATAACCGCCACTCCCTGCTCTACCCGCCATACCGAACCCTACAATACTCCAAGATAACCATTCTACAGTTGTAACTGTTAATCCTTAGCGAAAATGAGATTTTTTCTAGGTAGACCTTCTAGAGGATTGAACCTCATGTAAAGACCACTCAAATCAAATCAAATTTTTAAGCTGAGTTCAACTTTATAGGTGTTAACGGCAAAACTTAAAGTATTTATTACCTCAGCCCCCATGGGTCTTCATCTCCCCAAACACATCCTTATGATCTCTACTCTACTACTATAAGAGCTCTAAGCATTGTTATAGGTGTCGAGGGGACGGGGCATAGAAAAACCACGATCACACAAACAGACAAGAAAATTATGAGATTTATATATGAAGATTGAACATACATTCTCTTATATGGAATGTTAAACTTAAGTATGTTTGGAATTGATAATTTAACCAAATTTTAAACAATAGATAAATTTTCATTTAATTTATTAAATATTTTTATTTTAACTGTATTGCTTTAACTATAAGAATAATGCATTATTATATTTAATAAAGTTTGTCAAAATACCTTATAGATTTGATTAGTAATTATAGAACTTCGTAATCAATTAATACATTGGTACTAAAGATGTTGACGGGTAGTACTTCTTCGTCCCAAAACGAACCGAAATATTTTACATTTAACCCTAACTGAACCGAGAATATTGGAGAACTACCAGAATCGAACCGACATGAAACCCGATAACCCGACAGCAGAAAATATATGAATAAATTTAATTAAAAAATTAAAGGATAAGAAAAATTAGTAGTTTTATAAATTTAATATATATAATATGAATCGTATAAATAATGCAACAAAATTCATATTTACCTGAATATAAGATGTTATTTTATATCAAACAAATAGTGATTTATAAAACTTAGATTAGAATCTAATGATATTGAAGGCATTTATTTTAAATTATATAAATTTTAACTTAACACATGAAAAATATTTTAAATTTGGTTTTTATAAACAGAAAATCGATATAATAATATATATATATAAAGAGATGGCTTTGAATAATACACTTAAAATCATTATTGTTTAGTACCAGTGAATACTATATTTTGAAGTCTAATCAATGTTGTATGAAATGAATAATTTATTTTATGGTACAATAAGTCGCCAAAATTAATATGTACTGTAAAATATTAACTTAAAAAATATAATAAATTTATTATCTCATTATAATCTGAACATACATTATGCGATCTTAAGCGTCTAACGCGTTACGCTTACTGTAACTTTTAAATAAAGACAGGAACTTAATCAATCAAACACGAAAACTATTACATTATTATTGTCTTATTAAATACTGTTAAAATCGTATTGAATTGAATCAATTTAACTAAATTTAAAACTACAAACATATTGCGTATAAAAATATTTATTTCTGTTAAACATCGACCGATTGATAACGCGTAACAACAGTGTTGTCTCGCAAACGTACAAACCATTAATCATTAATAATAATAGTTGATTACAATTACATATTAACCTCAATAGTTTTAAAAAGTTTAATAAAGTTTATATTTGTTTTATTATTTTAGTGAAGCTTAAACTTTACGATAAGGTACACTAATGTTTAGGCTCACATAGTTGATTACTGTCGCCAATCAGGTGCTCACTATATAATACTTCATTTTTAACGAATGTCAAATTTTATTAAATTTAAAAGTAAGGTTAAACTAGTGTTGTATAGTATTCCTGGAACGGAAATAGGAATAGAATAGAAATATACAAAAATTAACCAAAAGAAAGAATAGGAATAGAATAGAAAAGAAATATTTTCAAAGGAATAGAATAAGAATAGTATAGAAATATGAAAAAAAGAATAGGAATGGGAAAAGAAATTTATTATTTTAAATTTGAATTATTCTTGTAATATTTGATAATATTTAAAGTAATTTCTTAAAATAAGCATTTAAAAAACTTCTAACAAATTAAAAGGTCATTTGCTTTATTGATACACATAATTACTTTTAAATAATATAAAATAAGAATAGAATAGAAATAGAATTCAAAAATTTACTTTAAGAATAGAATAGGAATAGAATAAAAATTAAAAATTTTATTGAGAATAGAATAGGAATAGAATAGAAATAATTCATAAACAAAAAGAACGGAATAGGAATAGAATAGAAATTAAAAAGTTGGTATCTATACAACACTAGTTTAAACTATTAGATTAATAATTTAGATTATTTATCTGCGTTTTTCTGTTTATCATATCACATCAATTCATTTTGTATTTCTGTTAGCAGTTATTATGAAGTGGAAAAATAATCCCACCCCAGAAAATATACTTAAAATTCAATCAAAGGGTTAATTCAATTGCTTTATTTTATATTTAAAAATTAGGGTTTAATAAAGAAAACTAATAACAGGCTAAAAACGGGTTAAAAAGCTTTATAATAAAATATATTATCAATCCAACTATTATTAAAACTAATTCCGGTTAAGACTAATTATACTAGACTGACCAGATTTTTTGAATTAAAAATGGATCTTTTAAAATAAAAACCGAACAAAAATAGGCGCAAAATAACTCATCGTTAAAATATTTTATTTCGTACTACTAAACCTTTACGACATTCTCTAAAAAAAACAAAAAGTATGGTATATGAGCGATAATTTTTGAAAAGTTTTAGATGTTCAAAAAGCCTCATCCTTTTAAATGACAAAATCAATTGAAATAAGTTACTTATGAGAAATAAATTTTATAAAATTTGAAAAATGGACAGTTATATGTCCAGTTTTAGTCATGCACTGGACAATGGAAATAGACCGCTAAAACTGGAAAATCTAGTCCAAAAATGGACACCTGGTCAGTCTAAATCATACGCTTTCCAATAACCGCTTTTATAATCCTTATGATATATTAGGGGTATATTCGCGCCGATTAACAATATTTCATGATGTCGGCTAAAATAGGTCTTAGTACCAACTGAATTACGGAATCAATCATTGAAGTACTATTTATTAACAGTTATGTGTCATTATTGCTATAGAATTTTTTTCGATTAAATAGTATAATGTAAATGTATTGTCTGCTTAAAAATTAAAATAGTTTTACAATAAAAACAATTAATTAAATGACAAAAATATTTAATACACTAAAATCTTTGATTATTTTATTGAATAAATTCCACAAATAAGTTGAACTTAAAATATTGTTCATTCTCTTTCTGGTTTTTAATTATTTCTAATTCAGAATATTTTTTGATTTTGTTGTAAAAATTCTTTTCTATTATTTAAGTATTTCTCCATTTTTAATACCATAAAAAATTCACATTTACAGTGAACTGAATAGTTTAGAGCTAGACTCGAGTGTTTCGATTGCTTTACAGCAATCATTATTAATGGCTTAAACTTTAAAAAAGACAACTTTATTTTATATAAACAAAAAGGTCTAATATTGGGAAAAATAATATACAACTTTAAGTTTTAAATATTTTTGGCGTTTAAACAGATATTAAATTAATTGTATATATCCTAAAGTTTCCGCAATAGAACACAACTTTGATTAACAAAAATTCTTAGAGAGTTTTTATATAACAAACTCTAAATTTAATTTATTTGCCTGTTTGTCTATCTTTCTGTCTGTTTGTCTGTATGTCTGTCTGTCTGATTCTCGTTCATGTTTTCATTTAAATTTGATTCTAATGTACTAATAATTTCGGTTAAACATAAATCATTGGTTGTGTTTTGAATATAAGATCGACATATCGGACAACTATTGTTAACTTTTACCCAATTTGTAATGCAAAATCTACATGCTCTGTGACAACAATCTAAGATTATCATCGGATTAATCATTAGTTCATCGCAAACAGTACACTTAAGATGACTTTGAATAATAGTTAATGCGCTAATCTTTGTTTTTTCGTTAATTATTATGAACTTTTGTGCCCATTTTTTCGATTATAACCTCCTGGTAATAGTTGTGCAATAATTTTACACTTATTTTTATCATTTTAAAAGCGATAATAAAGATTAATGAGTTCTTGTTTAGACATGTTTAATGATTACAATTAGAAAATTGGTTATAACATAAACTGATTTAATGCTAATCTTATTTGAAGTTTGCAAGAGATGTCATAAAAAAACTGAAAAATTTTAAAATTTCTAATTGTAATCTTATAGTAAGTAAAATAGGCTTATAAAATTAACAAAACCCAACATATTGTAATTTTTTGGAACGCCATATGCCATAAATTCTATAATGTTCTGTTATCGGACCGTCATATGCCACAAATTTTATAATGTTCTGTTATCGGACCGACATGTGCCACAAAATTTATATTGTTTTGTTATCGGACAGGCATATGCCACAAAATCTATAATGTAATGTAATGTAGCGAATATGATCTCCGAAAAACGGAAATCTCCAAAATCTTTTTAATTTTATACAAGTTTTTAATTATTTTTCAGAATATTTTTTTTTCAACAATGTAAGTTTTTAATGACTTTGCAATGGCCATATTATGGATTTTCCTTTGTACGTGCGTCTGTCCGTCCATCTGTCACACCCTGTCACGTAATCTTTATACTTATTAAGGGATTTTTTCTTTATGTTTATTTAGGGATTTTAAATAACCTCCAATAATAATAAAAGTGTTAAAAAAGCTTAAAAAATAGCCTCTTATATAGTATAGTATTGATTTTTTCGACATATGCCAATTTTTGACAGTAATATTGTATATATCCCAATTTTTTTACATATGCCATTTTTGGTAGTAATATTGTATATATCCCAGATATTTTGACATATGCCAAATTTTCGACACATAAAATGGATTTTGACATATTCCATTTTTTCGTCGTATAGTAAGGATTTTTTTTACATATGCCAATTTATCTTAGTATCGCCAATATTCGACATATGCCAAAATAACTACTCAAAACCATCCATTCCTTCAACTCTGAAACGAATTCCAACCCATACACCCACCCGAATCCCAACCCATGCAGCCACGCGAATCCCAACACACGCACCCACCCGAATCCATGAAGGACTATACAAAGTAATTCTAAAAATGAATAACAATGTGAATTTTGAAACTGATACTAATAACTGATTCTAATACCATATGACTTATTTTATGGCAAATCATTCTCCCCAGTCTTAAGAAGACTCTCACGTATGTGAAATGGTTCGAGTTGACTGATGTGACGGTTGTTCGAGTTGAATTTTTGATTAGTTTCTAAATTTTGAATTTCAAATTTGACTTTGTATTCATAACATTTTGTAACACTGAAAGGACCTTCGAATTTTGGTGTTAGCTTATTCTTTGAGGGATGATTCTCAGGAATTCGTTTCTTAAATGTATCACCAATTTTCAAAATTAAATATGGATGCTTTGAATCATAGATAGCTTTACATTTGGCTTTTGATTGTTCAGTACGATCAGTTGCTATACGTCTAGCATTAGAAATATCAATTCTATTTTGTAAATCTAAACCTTGAAACAATTGTTTAGGAGTGGAACCAGTTATACTATGAACGCTGTCATTATAATCCTCAATTACTTTAGGCAAAACTGCAGACAATTTCAAAATAGGATTATCAAGTGTAGCCATACCTTTAACAATGGTATTATTGACTTTTTCATTAAGTTTATTAGTTTGTGGATGGTATGTAGAAGTGAAGCTCTGATTGACTTTATGCTTATCCAAAAACCGTTTTAAGATTCGACTTTTGAAATTAGTACCATTGTCAGTTTGTGATCGTTTTGGTTTTGACTTATTGAAAATAGGTTTTAGCATATCGTTAATTGCTTGAGTAGTGTTAGTTCGAGTAGCTTTTGCCCGCACGTGACGAGAATGAATATCAATAAGTACTTGAATGTATTTTGCTTTTGTCGCTTTAGCTGATGAACCCATAACAACCGTATCCATAGCCCACAACTCATATGGTTTATCAGGTGTTTGCAATGGAGTGAGTGTACAATATAATGGATGGTTAGATGGTTTAACTAATTGACATGTTTTACAAGATTTGACATATCGCTTGATATCGTAAATCATGTTTTTCCAAAAATATTTATTCCCATTTTGTTTAATTGAACGCTTAATACCCAGATGACCCAATTTCTCATATGACTTAAATACATAAATTGATCATGAAATTGATTTGGAATAACAGCACGAAATGAATTATTATACCGTTTACAAATAACCGCATTTTACAAAATAAAAGGTTTTGAAATTTACATTTTGGATTAGCTTTGCCATTTTTTAAACTATATCGTTAGACAAAGAATCGATATTGAATTCTGAAGTCACAAGTGTTGTTTCAATAGGAGCACGAGATAATACGTCAACGTGTTCCATTCGTCAACCTGAACGATGCACAACTTGGAATGAATATTTCGACAATGTATTTGACCAACGATAAAGACGACAATTGTTATCTTTAAATTTTAATAGCCAAACTAATGCTTTGTTATCAGTAACAACAGTGAAATCAGTACCATCTAAATAGATACTGAAAGATTCAATTGAATTGAAAAGATCTAAACATTCTAACTCTGTAGTTTTGTATCGCTATTCGACATGACTCAATCGTCTACTGAAGAATGCTGCAGGATGTTTGTTTTGATTTAGAATTCCAGAAACAACAATAGTACTTGCATACGTATGCAATTCTTAAGTCAAATTGGTATCAAAGATTGACAGCACAGGCTCAGAACTAAAATTGTTCTTTAACTCGATGAAACTGTTTTCTTGTTTTTTCCCCAAAAAATTCATCTTTAAGAATTAAGTAGTATAGTGGAGCTGCTTTCTCTGCGAATTGTGAAATGAATCGACGATGGTATCCCATTAAACCGATAAAACGATGCAATTGTTCTTTGGTAGTAGGTTTTGGGTATTCAGTGATAGCTTTAATCTTAGATGGTTGTGGTTTAAGACGACCATTACCCAAAACATAACCAAAAACTCCATTTCATTTACTCCGAAAACATATTTATTACGAATTAGTTTGATATTATGCTCACGCAAACGTTCAAAAATTTTTCGCAATGTTTGATTATCATCTTTCCAACTCAACCCTTGCGTACCAATATCGTCAAAGAACTTTTCGACATTAGAAATATTTTTTAAAGCCTTTTGCAAAATACGATTGCAAACAGTTGGTTGGTTCTTGCCACCAAATGGCATAACAATTCATTAGAAATGACTATCTTGGGTAGAAAATGCGATTTTTTCAATGTATTCAGGATTAACAGGAAAATTCCAATAACACCACTTAATATCCGTCTTACTAAATACCCTCAAAATTACACAATTATCAATGATACCTTGTACTAATGAAATAGGAGTTGGATCAGTGATAGTGATTTCATTTAACTTTTAATAATTGACACAAAAACGATATGAACCGACTTTTTTTAATGCAATAGTTACTAGAGCACTGTATGGACAGGTAGACTCACGAATCAATCCCGTTTTGTCATATCGTCTGTCCACTCTTTTATAATTGCGCGCTTAAAAACTGAAAATATTCTAGGTTTTTCATAGATTGGAGTGTTGTGTTTTAACCGAATGCGAAGATAATGGAGATCACACCTTCCAATATTGTCATCCTTAGCAAAAACATCATCAAATTCATTAATTAAATTATTCATTTCCTTTCGACCTTTTGAAAGATGCAATGGTTTGACAATTTCACGATTCGTCTCTACCGATACCGATCAACGAATGATGACTCGTTATCAAACATGTGCTAACACTTAAATTTGGTTTGCGATGTGTATGCTTATGTTAATAGTTGTTTGTTTCAATTGGATTTGAAAATACATTATTAATTTCAGAATAATAAATGACTTTGTTTGTTAAATCGATTGACAAAGAAACAATTTACCAATATAAACGCTTAACAATAATGTATAACTCAACTCTTGAAGAACAATGACTTCAATACTATTCGAAATATTGTTAATTTTAATTGGCAAAAAGCTTTACCAACAGACCGAACTGATCCGTTAGCAGTATCAATACCTAACTTGTCACGATAATTCATTCTTAAGTTAAAACTCTTAGCGGTTTGCAGGCTAATTATGTTCGCTGTTGAACATCTATCTAACACTGCTTTGTAAATATTCCCATTTATCTCAACCGGAATTAGAATGAATTGAGTTAATGAAAGCTTATAAGCTGCTTGCTGCAAGCAGATTGAACAATTGTTGCAACTTGTGATACTTCACTCGCAGGCTTAGCACTTTCAACAGGTTTTGTTTCTGCTGGCTTTGGCTTATAATCTGGACACTCTTTATGCCAATGATAAGCATCAGCTATACCTTTCTTTTTACAATTAAAGTATGGCTTAAGAGGCTTTCGCTTAGGTTTGTTAGTGGTTTGACTACTATCAACGCTTGGTATAGGATTTGCATCTCCATCGCAATGCTGTCTAGTACAATTAGCGGTATGTTTAACTTTTTATCTGAAATGTTTTGTTGTCTCAACTGATTGTCCGCTTCCGCACGAGATGCCACTTTTAACCACTGTTGAAAACTTTCAATTTATGCCGCATATAGTATGGTTCGTAAATGCATTGGTATACCTTCAGTTAAATCATGAATGATATACCCGGTTTGTAACACTGTTTGCTCTAACAATTAAATTTTATCGTCGAAATAGTTCCTAATCGACTCTTCTCTTCTTAATTTCCGATGTTTAGCACTGACCATCGGTGAAATCAATTGATTATTCAACCGATTAACGAAAGATCTTTGAATTCCTTCCAAGTTATAACTTCTTTAGCTATCAATCGAGAAGCAAATTGAGTTGAATAGTAAGACAATGCCGGACCAGATAAATACGAAAACAATTTATTGACTTTCTCTTTATCCTCTTTATCAATGAATGAGATTTCAAACAATGGTAGCCAACATTTGACCTCAATACTTTTTTCAGTTCCATCGAATATCTAATTTTGGATATTTTTTCGACATCTCTACCTCTAACGAATCGACTTTATCGACAGGAGTAGAATCAACAATTGAATCCGAATCAAACTATTCGACAATTTCTGAATACGAGCTCTGATTATCAATGTTTTTGCTCTGAATTGGCAAAACCTTCAACTCTTTGTTACCAGTTTTACTCAATGTTTTGTAATTTATACGTTCTTTAGCCTTCCTCTGGGGTTGGGTTATCTGACTACTGTCCCCCGTAATGACAATTAATAAATTAAAATTGAAATGTTATACGTATTCGACTTTAGCCGTTGAATCAATGCTTGACTTCCTGTTATTGCTCGAAATCCGCTTACAATTTCAGTTGTAATATAAATAAATCGATTTTATTCGACCAATTCCTCCACGTCTTAAGCTCAATGATAGACTGCGCCAAATAATATGACCACGTATTGAAATGAATATAATCGTAACCGAAATAATGAACGAATGGTCATATAATGATAATACTGATCCAATTATAATATCACAGACATCCACACAGTAGCAATGTCTGTATTATGGATATTAGAAGAAATGCCCGAATACTGAATTGATAGTCAATTAGTCAATTAGTGAATCAAATAAACATACACTTAAATCAATTACTATTAATTACTAACACTCATGAGTTATAACAATTAACGATAATTTAATTTCAATAACTGTATAATGAAAAGCATGTAAAATGTATACAAAGTGAATCGTAATATTTTAGTTAATGTTTAAGCATTGAGATCAACATTGAAAGTGAATGCTTTCAATGACATGTAGGTATCATAAGGTAAATACAGGTAAGAATTCATTACATAAATAACATACTAATCTTAACTTATACTAATAACTGAAACTAATAACATATGACTTATTTTATGGCACATCAAAATATAATTAAACTCATGTTTTTAATCCATTGTGGTATTGATTGAGCCAATAATTAACTAATAAATTAAAGTAATTTAAACTCAATGGAAATTACTATTAATTGATTTTATTAAGGTTTATTCTCGCAATAATTGCGGTATATAGAAATATATGCTGGTTATAACATTCCAAGTCTTTTGCAAACCACAAGAGGTCTGCTCAACCTGGCAATGCTACTTCACAAAACAAATAATGCCTACGAAATTTGAAGATATTTTCTAACTATATTACAAGTATGGAGAATGGATGTTTTATCCAGTAAATTTATAATTGATGGATTCTAAAGTCACATGACTATAAATCATAAGTTATTATACTTTAACAGTGACTTACAATTATATTACCTCATATTTTGATAATTATTAGTCATTCACTTCAATTGTATGCTATGTATTACTAAGTCATTACTTATCACTTCCTGTATTCACGTGTATATTAATAAAACATTTTTATTTTTTCAATGGTTACAGTATTAATTAAATAGTAAAGTATTTTGTATCACAAATGAGTGCATTATTTATATATTGATTCTATAACTGAACATATTATTGAATTCACTAACGCTAGTATCTCTTGGCTATTATTCCTCAGCTATTCGGTGCGAATAATAAAGCGCAATACGCACCATCTGTGCTAACCTACACTGATTGTCCACTACTGGACAGGTATACTACAAATTATTACGGAATATGTAGGATTATCAACGATTACTTACTTCAACTTAGATATACATAGACTTCAATTCCTCGACAACTTCTACAACGACTACATCTACAGCTTCAACTTCTTCTCCTTCCATGGCTTCTTTTATTGGTTCGGTTTCGTCGATAGATCCGAATTCGAGCAAATTCTGAAATTATGTCACTCGTCTGAAGGCTTTCTTCTCTGCCAATTCGATTTCATTGGAGCAAAGCTTCAACGTCTTCGTTGCGATAATGGTCTTATTTGTTTGTTCGATTTGGATGTCAACTTCTGCAATCCAGCCGATCCATAGGAAGTCTTTCGACGATTTGGTCGACATTCTTTAGGACCATTACGAGCCACCATCTCTGGAAGTCGCAGTTATTAATTTTACTAAATATTGCTTTTATGAAATAATTTTATAGTTTTATATTATATTGTTGAAAATAGCACTTCAGTGAGTGCATTGTGAATTTTGATTCATTTGTGTTTTAGCTTCCGTCGAGTAAACATCACATAAATTGTTATTAAGCGAACACTAAAAATTATTATATATTAAATATGATAATGCGTGTGATTGATTTTAATTTGAAATAGTTTTACTTATGTTATTTTAAACAATATTTTATACATTTTTATCCTAAATTTATCTTTATTTAATAGATTTTAAAGCAATTTTTGATTATTTTAACAAAATTTTAGTCCATTTTTAGTTTGTTATTTGTCATTTTTAGACTATTTTATGCTCTTGTACATTAATAGACCATTTTTAGTTCATTTAT
Organism: Phthiracarus crinitus; assembly: GCA_034698025.1. NCBI lineage: Eukaryota > Metazoa > Arthropoda > Arachnida > Sarcoptiformes > Phthiracaridae > Phthiracarus > Phthiracarus crinitus. The sequence continues at coordinate 155 of JAQGAW010003771.1, read as the reverse complement.
TGACATTTATTTAATAATTTTTGGCTCATTTTTAGCACAATGTTTTCATAAAAGTCTCCTATAATCGTAAAAATAGAATCCTATCCCTTTATTAATATAAATAAAAATAAATCCCTTAATAAATATAAAGACCTGTCTACACAGACAGACAGACA